>CAKNWT010256456.1:0-18151 GCA_932066315.1 Andricus coriarius
AGCACTTAAGACATTACATTTCGAGCTGGTAACCGCGTACCTGACGATGTCATCCATAGTGATTTCTAAAGGAACATCTCTGATGATGCCTTCTCGAGCAATTCGTTGATTTGGGATGGAAGCAATTAAGTTGGATTTGGCCAGATTAATATTGTTATCGACGATTTTATTCGCGCTTTTTGCGTCGTAGCATTCTACAAGGACTCTTGAAAAGTTAGACCTCTGGATGCTTTTAATTGAGCCAGGGAAAGTAGTGTGAAGAATTTTTCCTACAACCATAACATGTTTGGTTTCGTTATCCTTCTTAGGTTCGACCATAATAAAAAAGGGACCCTTGTTGTGGATGGAGTAACGGTTATTAAAGAGCTTGTCAAAAGAATTAAACGAGCTAGCGTCAGTAACGTGTGGGATCTTCTTGTGATCTTGAGAGGTTGAGTTTGTGAGGTGAGACGAGTTACGCTTCATGCCTTTCTGTTTTAGGTTAGGTTCGTGAGCGCTTGCTGGGGGATTATGGCCATTTGAGGTTTGAAGTTCATTGTTGAGATTTAATAGAGAACGGTTTACCAAATTGTCGTCCAGTCCATTATCCGAGTCCATCGTTTCGTCAACGAGATTCAAGCCTTGAATTTCCCTCTGAGAAGTTGTGTATTCAGGGGACGCCATGTTATAGCGTGGAGCGGCCACTTGGCCTTTATTCACAATTACCACCTACCTACACTTATTGGAAAGGAAAAGGAAATCCAACGAAGAAAGGAAACAAAGGCACTACTAGGGTACGCCAGGGGAAGCGTTTAAACTTCATTTCCACAGGACAATACACTTTAAAAAACTTCGAACTTTCAGAGAGCACTTCGGCAACCTGGATCGAACACGACTGAGTGCACGGTAGCCAACGCCTCTCGCCCGCTCTTCGACACTCATGCTCTCTTTCTTTCTTAGTGCCCTCCCATTTACCTTACGGAACAATTTTAATTGTAATCTCGCGCGTGCAGATTCATACTACGTGGATCAATCCACGATACAAGTTTTACGACGTAACATCTGGGGTTTCCAGGTCTGGGCCCTACCATGTTCATTTCCGGCGCATGTAAAAATTCAGGTATTGTAAAAATGGTATGTTCAATTTCGTTCCTACCAGAAAAGGGTAGAGGGGATTATGAAATGTAAATATGTAAAACAAAGGATGTGAGAAAATATATTGACAGGGTCTCAATGCACAACTACCTAATCAACATTTTTATGAAAGATGCATAACCTCGTAAAACGATTTGTAAAAGCAAAAATTGAAAGTCAGTTAAAACTTTGATTTTTTTTCAAATAAATTAAAATCAATAAAATTTTATATTTCAAGGAATGCATTCATTTTTATGCTTGAAAAGACCACTAAAATTTTTTTTAAATTTGTGCCCATTTTTTTAATGTGTAAAGGCGTCAAATTTTTGAAAAGAAAAACAATATTTTTGGAATTTTCTTGAAAAAAAACGAGTGTATCTTAATTCAGAAGTAGTTCGCCGTCGATCACTGGACTTTCTAGTAGCATCTATAGCAGCCTGAATCTTCAATCCTTTTTTTTGAAGATATTATTTTGAAATTAATCGATGTTGTTGATTACTGGTTCATATTTTTATTAAAAAATAAATAATCAACTGCGAGATCTCACAGTTTAGTTAAACGTCGACGTTTGGTCCGTTCTTCGACGGTCTTAATCATAAATATATCGCAGAGACTATACATATGATTTGTTTAACATACTAAAGAGTTAAGAATTGTGAGGTATTCAGTTTTTAAAATTATCTAACATATTTTTCTTGGTGAAAGTGTTATGAATGACATTCCATGAGAATTTCAAAAGAGGTCTAAAGTTATAGATAGATTATTGTTAATATTGTTATATAAAAAATTACCTTTCGTTTTTGCACTCAGTAACGGCCGCCATACTAAGGATGTGTTTTTGGTAATTCCTCGTCTTAATTACCCTGTCCTGGATTGCAATCACAAATCCTTCTGTCTCCGGAAAGAGTTCTCCCAGCCATTGCCAAGGGTCTGCAGCCTCACTATCCACGCAAGGAAGATCCAATGTTTGGGGGTGTTGCTTGTGCAGCTGTTTACCTTGCCATTGAGTAGCTGGCTGTTCAGCGTTGAGATGTCAGATATTCTGGAAATCAACACCTGCAAGTTTTATAGGAGTATACAGGTCAACTCTACAGATGTAGTCGTAGAGTGAGATGTTAGTCCTGTTTTGGAAATATTCACGCAATTGCCTAACCTGAGAGTAACAAAATCGACGAACATCCAAAATCCTTCTGTCTCCAAGCTTGCGTGGCAGAAATATTCTATCTAAAGCTGTCCTTTCATGGTGCATTCGGTGGTCAAACATTTTCACGCGGATAATTCTATCAAGCCTCTCAACGTCAGTCATGGAGCAGGTGACCAAACCAAAGGAGTATGTTATGTGAGGAGTGGCGTAGGTGTTAATTACCTTTGTGATGTTCTTCGCACTGAGGCCAGACGCCAGAATCAGACTAAGCCGAACCGAAAAAGCATTCTCAAGCGCATTTTTAATTGTAGAGTGGAGCGTGGTCCTTAAGTATCAGTGGAGAATTTATCTCTCCACGGGACAAATGCAGCTTTCTGCATCTGTCCATACCCAGAGACATCCTGATAACATAGGAGAACTGCAGCAAGATGTTAAGTTTTCTGTTCAGTTTCGACTCTGTGCTTGCATAAACATTTATATAGTCCATGTACATGAGGTGAGTGAGTTGAGACTCAGCCTTTCCCACCTCAATTTGGAACCCAAAGGACGTATTGTTGAGTGTTCAACTTAGTGGGTTCAATGCTAAACAAAACCACAGTGCGCTGAATGAATCACCTTGAAAGATTTCTCGTTTAATGGGCAAGGACCGGGTATGCCTCCATCATCCCAACGACTAAAACATTGAATACTTGTGCACCACGTGTGCATAGCGTGATGCAGAAACTGGATGACGCGCGGACAGATCTTATATGTCTTAAGGACCTCAAGTACATAATCGTGGGATATTGAGGGAAACGCCTGTTGGTAGTCAATGCAGACCCTGTGCAAATTGTTTTGTTGGTGTTTCGCATGCAACAAAACCACACTGTCAATCGTGACTTGGTCCTTGCAACCAGGGGAGCCTCGACAGCAACCGTTTTGTTCATCGGAGAGGACGTTGTTCTACTCACAATATTTATAGACGAAGTCAGAAATTATAGCCGTGAGACACTTATAGAGGGTCGAGAGGCAGGTGATTGGGGCATAGTTGTTAGTAGCCTGCCCTCTGAGATTTATGTTCATCATCCTGTAATACGCGACCGCAGCGTAATATGCAAGAGTCTTCACCTGCAACAAGCTCATATCCTGCTGCATGAACAAAGACAGTATCTCGGTGTTCAAGCCGCATGAGACAGTCGCCCTGCCACATTCACCAGATCCGGCCCCCGCTCGTCTATAGCGTGTCTTGTCACGAATATATGAACCTCCTCTTCCACCGCATCTCCGGGGTGCTCTAAAGGTGCTGCTAGTTGTTGTCGCACCTTTTTTTCGATGTTACCTATTTCAACCTCGGATATAAGGTGGCACCGCCTAATGGATCTTGATTGATCAGCAAGATGTTGTTCCGTCACTCTATGGGCCAGCTAGGGATGAAGACACACGAAGAGGCGATGTTGTTTGCCCATGACGGGTACTCCCCGTGCTGTTGCACGAAAGTAACATCTGATCACGTCTCCATTCATTTCCGGCGCCCACTTCATCCTCTTCTTGGCCTGCGCACCCTGGAGTTGCTGGCGGAATGCATTCTCAACCTCAGATCTTATTCGGTCGATAGTTCTATGGAGGAGGTTCCCGTCTATTATCTGACGCCTTCGTTGTTTTAGATCGTCTTGGGTTACTGTCTTTATTTTCGGAAGATTGACCACAAAGTTTTAGCGAAAGGCCATCCCGTCAGGAGAGGTTGTGGTGGCTTTCAACAGAAACATCCCCCGCAGGCGCAGGTGATGTTCTGCTGCTTACCACTTCTTGTCGATGTTCTGCCTGGACAGTAGCCCTTTCGGGCATCCCGGAGAGTTCTGCCTGTCCATCACGTAGCTCACCACTACCGGCTTGCATGCTACCATCCCCAGCGATAGTACCAAGGGCGCCCTGACGCTCCTTGGAAAGCGACCTACGTCTATATACCGGGTGGCGAAAAAGTATAGAAACACCTAGAAATCTCTGTGGTTTGTTTAAACAAAATTAAGGACATACCCTAGGTAACTTTCAACGAGGAATCCGACAATGACCTTGAATTTGACCTTGAACCTTATTTTCAAGGTCAATTTGAGGTCAGCTTTGTTTTTTTTTTAATGGGAACCCCTATTTTTGGTGCCAGAAACGAAAAGAGCGGGAAATTTTACCTACGTTCGGATATATGTTTAGGTCAAGGGCTAACGTGACCTCTTCAGGTTAAATAAAGGTCAAAGTACGCTGTCATAGGACCTCTTAGAAAATAAAACGGTGACCCCTTCGACTGATACCTATATTCGGAACCAGGGAAGTGCACCTACATGAGGTGTACCGTTTCTGTCTTTTCTCATGTTGGCAAAATCAATGCCCTCAGTTGACATGTAGGGTTTTTCTTTAAAGTTCTCTGGAGTTTCGCAGTAGCAGGTACACTTTGAATGACCTGAAAATGCCCTCTCCATGAGATCCTTTTAGCCGATTGTATTTCGTTAGTATATCTTGCCACACTAACTTTATACAAATCCCATTTTCCATTAAAAATTAGATGGAATCTGTATTATCATCAGAGTGTTCCATTTTCCAGTTTTCCTGGCTTTACTAATAGTCTTCTAGTTTCCTTTTTAAAAGTCTGAAGTCTATAATTCCATCAAGGAGCATCCTTGTCTGGCTTTATAATATGAAGAGGACAATTCTCCTCATAAGATCTACTTTTGGCCTTATTCACTACATCTACATCAAATTATAGCTGATCAATTGACCTTATACTCCCAGGAATAATGTCCAATGACTCTCCAAGATAAAAGGTAATCTAAAAGGTACGCACCCCTGTTTTTGACGTCCTTACAGTTTCATATTGTATGATGCACATTATCATCACATCCAATGATCAGCGGCCATCCTTTCGAACTGCAGTACTCCACCAAATGTCTCCACTTCTCTGATGGTGACGGGCCTGGAAAATCGAATGGCAGATATGCTGAGCATATTACCATGGGCCGACATCTTCCTCCACTTTGCTGCTCGATTCTAATTGCTACCAGGTCCTTAGTACAAAATCTAGCTAAGCAAATATATTCGATGTCCCTTCTGACATAAACTGCTGACCTAGAGTTTAAATAAGTTCTATTTTAAATTATAGAACCGTATTTTTGGCTTATACCTTTCACTTCTGCCTTGCAGCACCAAGGCTGCTGAATCAGAGCAAAAGTCGTATGTTCCACTGTAATACGTCTGCTTATGATGGCCGTAGCAGATTTACAGTGGTGAATGTTAATTTGAGTAAACTTAAATCCGAGAATTTCACCCTGTATATTTAAGAATCAACGTCATCCATTGGTCGTTTTGAGGGCCGCTGCTTTTCCACTATCCCTGCTCGCTCTTTCGGTTTCGAAAGTATTTTCATCTGTACTGCTAACCTTTTGAGGATGGATGATGGCTCCTTGGAAATTCCAGGTATCTATGCCATAAATTTCATAGGCTTGGAAAGGTCCTTAGAATCACTAGATTTGATTTTCGCACCTTCCCATGACGGTAAGTAAGTTGGTTTTAAAACGGCAGTCCTCGGTCCAGGTGGCTCTGAAGGGCAAGGCTGTATGAGTTACTGCAATGACCAATCCTCTCCCTCTTAAACTCCCTGTCTTGTGTAGGAATGCTGCTATCAGACCGGGTCCTTTCAGGGGTTTCCGGTTGAGGGGTTTCTTTGCTTTGCAACCAAAGTTTCTGGAGATTGTACCTCCTCCTAGCAAAACTGCTATATTTATTTTTCTTAGCTTGTGCATTCGAAGGTGATTTAAGCTCTACGTTTGTTTCCATTTTCTCAAGAGAAAAAGCATTCGGCCGAGGAACTCAGGCTTTAAAAATTAACACTCGCGTGGCCTCTGTAACTCCAAAAATGGCTTCTCTGATTCGCCATCTTGGAGTAATATCATCGGCCGAGACCCAGGCACTCATTGTCTGAGGCTGGTCAAGCGGGACTCCTATCCGTTCAACCTCCCACGTTGCGTCACGCCGGATCGACAGCCATCGGCTTGTTTCCCTTCTGTGTCGCAGGACCACGGTGGTTGAATGTTGTTGACATTCAGAAACAGGTGAATGCGACAGGTCTGCCCTGGATCTTCGAATCTGTCGCGGCGTTTGTCTTGAAAGCCCGGCTCCACGCAATAGTACCTAGGAAAACCGAAACAAAGCTATCCCCACGAACGCTGGGCGTTCCGACAAAGATAACGACGATAAACAATAAAACAATAAAAGCCGACTAAATTATAACAATATTTATGGGGTCGATGCTTGAAGGTAGTTGGCTTCTTTCCGGAATCATTTTCCAGGTTAGTCTCCCGCCTGGGCGACACCCGAGAGAGCCATTACTTTAACGTGGACTTATACCAAATCCACGTTACACGGTCTAAACAAATTATTTGATAAATTACGTTAGTTTCCTTACTTTTAGGGATACGATCTTTTTGATGTCTAAAAAGATTAAATGGATATTTGATAGGTTTAAAGACGATTTTAGTGTTGTTTTTGTATAGTTTTTAAAAAATTCTGGAAGTTTGTGTATTGTAAGGTAAGCCTATTGATCTCTCCATGTTTAATTCTCTGTTGTTCGTCGTATCGGTGTTGTTATCATGAAAATATAATTTATGGACTCGATTATTATTTAATTTTTGATTAGTTTGAGAGAAAAATCACTGATTATAAGTTTGTTTGTGACACATTCGTGTGCCCGTCACGGTGTAACTCGGCTTCACCTCTTACGGTTTCATTATCGCAGTCTTCTTCCGCAACATTATCTTCTTCGTAGTCGTCATACTCAAGGGCTGGTTTCCAGACCTATAACTGGCTGACATGAGCCGTCCTAACATATTTACGACCCTGCTTGTCTGTTTGAAGGTCCATAACGCCATAAGTGTCATACGGATAAATGCAGTAGACCACCAAGGGACCTGTGAATCGTCCTTGGAGGTTGGTGAACTCTCCAGTTGATACCGGCTTATCTCTCATTAATACAATATTGCCGATGTCATGGCTTACGTGGTTCAGTCGATTCTTATCATAGCGGCATTTGTATTTTGCCTATTCTTCTATTGATCTATTTCGGGCATCATCTTGAAGTTTCTCAGGGCGATTAAATATCTCCGAAGCAGTCAGTCCACGTAGAAACCCTTCATCGTGTCATGGTTGAAATCCATATAGGAGCTCAAAAGGAGCTTTCCCAGTAGCTTACGAAGGGGCCCCTGAACATTTTGCATTAACTTTCCAAGATAAAAGGGGGCGTTCATTAGGCCGAATACCATCCGGTTGAATTCTCCCGTCTCGTCTGGCGTGATGAATAAACTTGGGCTAGACGAGCGTGATAAAAAGACTGCACTCACTTGAAAGTGCCATGTGGTCGTCAATTTCTGGCAACGGGAAACTAATTTGTTCTGTTTGTGCGTTCAAGCGTTGAAAGTCTACGACCATACGATCCCTCCCGTTCTTTCTATTTGCCAAAAGGACCGTGCTAGCATTAGACGTATTGGTACCGACCATGATAACAGCTTCTCTCAGTGTTTCGATAATGATTTTAAGTCTAGTACGCTCGTCATCACTTGCTTTATAGGGTTTCGACTGGAAAGATATACATCCTGGTTTCTCACGAATCTCCATGGTTACCAGATCGGTACATTCCAACTCATTTAAATTCATTGCAATAGTGTGTCTGTACTTGTTCAGTATGTTGATGATATCCTCTATTCGCTCTTTCGGTTGATCTTCTCGCAGCTCCAAATCTTCTTTCGTTACTTTCTCAGAAATTGGAGGTCTCTCGCATACGTTCATGTGTTTAATTTCAAATCTCTACAATTCCTTCGTCGAATGAAGGTTTTCAGCTTCCAGATTAAAACATGGTATTTGAAACTCCTCTGTTGAGTTCTTTACCGATATAAAATGCACGGAATGTGGAGATAAGAATTTCCTTTCCACAAAATTCACTCTTTGGTCTATCATTTCGCTTGGAAAAATTCTAAAAATGTTCTCGGACTCCACAAAGCGAAGTTCTTTTCAAACTCTAGCGTAGGCTATGTGAGAAAGTACTGTGAAGGACCTCCCGGTGATCAAGTTGAATTGTTGGCTGGCATCTGGTACCACGTACAAGGATATGTCTTCTGCTGAAAGAAACACCGTCCACAGTCACACGAGCCCGAATTAATCCGATGGAGAAAACCTTAAAATGCTCATGGTCAAAGTTCTTAAAGCGATCTTCTTAGGTTCAACTTTGTATCCATTTTCGTTTCGAATCGGTGCTCGGCAATCTGGATTACGATTGTTTTTAAGTTTTACTGCTTTATCCGCACCTTTTTCTGCCTTAGGTCGCGAATTCTTTCGACGATCTTTCGCTATATCATCGGTTTTCTTTTTCGTCGTATCCGTCGCATCTCGAATTCTTCACTACGTTCGTGACTAATCCTTTCTTATTGTTGCAAATCGTGTAGGAGGTCGTCCAGATCCACATTATCCTTGGCTGACATCGCTGAACAATAATCTCGTGACCATCGGCCAAGAAAGAATTGTTCCTTCGCTTCTGATTCGGTTAAACCTAGTACACCATAAAGTCTCACTTTTTCGTGAAAATGGAAGGTGAGCGACTCCCCTTTCTGCTCTACACGCTCCTCCATGCGAGTCCATTCATCTGTTAATTTTTCAGATTTGATCAATGTTTTTTTGAAGGCTAACTCGAATTTTTCTCACGAATCCAAGTTTTTAGCTCTCAACCTAAACCAATTCAAAGCTCCACCTCGTAGATGAGATCTAGCTGTTTCTAGAACGAAGCTTACAGGCCGTCGGTGCAGACGGCTCATTCGGTTTATATTATGCAGCCATTTCTTGGTTGCAACGCTTCCTTTTTCTCCGTCAAATTCTTGAGTACTCTTACTCAGGTCCGGCATGATGTGGAACAAATCTGTAATCCGATCCGAGTTTGAGATCTGTGTGGTACGCTCCACAGACAAACGATCGGTCCAGGGGGAATGAATTCAACAGATCTTAACCGAGGTCAACTCTCAAATATTGTAAATGATTGACGTTCCGTCACAGGAATTCGGCTTCCGCAGCATCAATTCGAGTTCTGCGAGTATTTGCAGGTTGAGAATGAGATAGAACAATCACGGTGGGATCCTGCACTGTACTATTATTCGCTTCCATTACATTGATTAGAGCTCGATCATCCTCTATTTCTGGCAATCTTCCCGTTCGCGACAAATTCGAAGAAACGGAAGCATTTGACGCGTTTAACGGTCGTGGCGAATTCCATGTGTTGCATTTGTGTACTATTCGCATGGATTTGCGTTTCGCGAGCAAACTGATCAAACTCCGCGAGAGTGCGATAATACCTTTATGGATTTGCCATTTTCGAGTAAAATTATAATTATTGTCGTTATTGGGTGTTAAAAAAAATTTAACTCACACGTATGTCTTGCCTGAGTTCACTCGCATATATTTTCGAAATATTACTAATGTATTTCGAGGATAAATTCACTGGCATATATTTTCGAAATATTTTTTATGTATTTCGAAGTAAAGTTCACTCGCGTATACTTTAGGTTTAGTTTTTACTTACGTGTGTCCAGGTTAATTTTACTTGTTCTCTTTTCTGTAGGTGAGGCTCTCTCAAGCATCTTTTAGATTCAATCAGACTCGCGCTTGTCGCTCGAATAAAAAATCCTCTTGAAAGTAATTTCAAGTCACACTTGATAATTACTCAAAAATATATTCACGCACACCTCAACCGATATCGAACTTCTTTGTTGAGGAATTTCTTGGATCACGCATCCAACTCAAAACATAGCCGGGCACGTCGACCAAATTCTCGCACTAGCATTTTCAAGTTCACAGATCCGGATGGATTCAAATAATGTATTAACTTTTCAAAATATAACCCATGAATGGCAACACAAAGCTACTCATCCACGCCGCGCAATATAACTTTTAGGGGACAGGGATCATCATGCCACTTCTGAGATGACAGAAAAAATAGTATAAACTTAATCGGGTTGTAGAAATAAACTGGTTAACACACTTTTAACTGTTGAAAGTTTGAGTGTAATGTTAAAAAGTCCAAAATGAATCATTACTAGTCTCAGGCGTTCCCACTCGACCATCGCTCCACGCTCAACACACCCCACACCACCTTTTCTCCCTCCCTCTTACTGTCCTACACCGTCACCAGAGGGCACATCAAACGTAATTTTTCATATAAATATTCATGAAGATTAACTAACCAAATTGACATTAAAATAAAGATTCTAACGCTATAGAGAATTTTATTCTATTGTGATATGCGTTAAACAGATCTTTGAAAGATAGAATTTGATCTCTAGGGAGACAGGCTAAGATGTTATCTACGTACCGATAGGAAAACAGAGGAGTAAGCTTTTGATTGTTATTAAGAATTATCTGTTCCAATGCTTCCATTAGAAGATCAGATGCTGTGTCTGAAATGGACGACACCATGGGAACGCCATGAATCTGTTTGTAATATTTATTTTGGAACACACAATAAGCTCATGTGGAATTGACTGTGAATCAAAAAAGGTATTAGATTCGTTAGGAAACCTTTTTTCTATTTCGCTTATAATTACCCTAGTAAAAATGACAGGCATCAATAGAAGCCGTTTAGAAAACATATAGTATGCAGGCGGAATCTTATATGGTCCTAAGCGGTTTCTAATAGATCTTAGAGGAAACAATTAGATATTATTTTACTGGACATGTTATTAAGTACAACATTCTTTTTTTAAAAGGTGCTATTAGGTATTTTATTGAACCTTCGGAATGAAATTTCTCGGATTAAAATTCGATGTGGTGTATTTTAAACGGCTATATTGAGTACTTATTGGGAGCTGCTTTATTCCAAGTGCTACAAGTTCGAAATTGCTTCCTTAGCAGGTTATATTAGGCATTTTAGTGGACCTTCGGGATAAATTACCTGGATTAAAGTTCGAAGTGGTATGTTGTAAGCGCCTCTATTAGGTACCTATTGGGATCTGCTTTTTTTCCAAGTGCTAGATGAACGAAATTGCTTTCCTACCAGGTTCTGTAAGGTACTTCAGTGACAAGTTGAAATGGAATCACCCGGAAAATTGTAATAGACCTTGTTTTTCAGAAGTAGCTCTTACATGTTTTCCTACATTATTAGCTTTATATTATTATTTTTTGAATACTTGCCGCTTAAAAAACAAATTTTTCAATTTTTCTGCATTTGTTGGAAAATTAAGGGTTGAAAAATTAGTTTTTTGCGAGATAGATTTATGTTATTGTAAAAAGCATTAAATTTCCTACAATTTTGATCCCTACAATATTTTTGTACGAGTTCGCGTTAAAAAGTTATACGCGCAAAACCCTTCATTTTTGCGAGCTCAAAGCTGTGCTTGCAAGCTGCGTCAAAAGCTTCAACGAAATTTATTCAAGAATTCAGGTAAGTAGTTGGGGATCGATATACTTTCGATTTAGAACATAAAATTGCAAGTGGGAAATTTGTCCGGTTTATGTCCTTACTTCCCCGGACTATACGGTAGATATAAGTTTATTGTCAAGTTCAGAGTTAATTTAGGTAGGGATGGAATTTCAAGCGGGTGCGATTTTTCAAAGCTTTCGAGCATGTGATTATATTTTGTAAGTGGCCTTCGTGGAATTGTGTACTTTGAAAACTAAATTAAGTGCAGTGATAATGTATAAAACAGATTTTTTTACAATCAGATCTAATAAGATCCAATTAGAAGGTTCTAAATTACCGGATACAATACCGCACAGAAACAGATTTCAAATACGATTAGGTTCCACTTAGAGATCAGAGCTAATACTGAACGAGTACCGAATAAAGAACACATCAGGTCCTAATATGATCAAAATAGAAATTTCAAAATTACCTAATAGAAATAACATAGAATCCAAGAACAAAACCCATTTACAAAAGTAATAGGACTTGATTGAAACACCATCCTATTAGGTTTCTATTTGCTTCTAGTAGGAATTTTAAAAATATTATAATATTTTAAGTTTATCAAATTCCTTCTGTATGCGTGAAATGTTATTAACTGTGTCTTTCATACAGAGATTTAAAACATTAATGTGATTTCAGAATTGTTTTTTTCAGTTCTTTACTATGTTTATTATTATTTCATTTCATTTTATTTCTTCATTTTTACAATGGAGTAAAAATATAACTTTGTTTTTTCTAAACGTGCTCCAATTTTAGTCCGGATGGGATGGATACATACACAGTTCCAGGGATTGGGAGCGAAATGGCGTACGCTAGTTTTCTCTTCGCCTCTTTTCTGAAATAGCATTGGCATGTGTTGAACGTTCACGCTTTGCAGCGAGTTACGCCCAACTCTCTCAAGTCTGAACCCCGCAATGAACGATCTCTGATTTGAAGGAAAGGCGTTCTCACTGGATGCCGAGAAAACTCCAGCAAAACTGGACTCTATTCGAATCTCCGCCGTGAATGGACAGCTTTTTCAGCTCCTCATCAGCTCCAAACCGAAAAAATGGGCATAGATTTTGGGAATATAAAATTCATGTATATTGTTGAAAATTGGCCTCTCTTGGCTGAATTGAAGTTGAATTGAAGTGGATTAATGTTTTCAATTTTAAAATTTTTGGTTTAAATATTTCCAGTATTATATTTCTCATGTTTGTTGAAAATTTGAACTATTTTGTTGATTAAGTTCTTTTTGTTGGAGATACATTTATATCCTTTGATGAAAAAAATTTTTTAAACATATTTTTGTAACTTACGATCACAGTATTTGCTTGAAAATTCACCTTTGTATGTTGAAAATCCAACTATAGTCAAATGAATACAGGGTGCTTTTTTTACTTGAGACATCGAAATATCTAAAAAAAAAAAGAAGCATCCTATGACAACAAAATCCGGAATAAAAAATTTTTATTTTCGAGGGGGAAAGCGACTATGAAAAAATCCACCCCTCCCCCACCTCCTCAGGATGCGGGGGGGGGGGCAACTTTGTGATTTAAAATAGGTACTTTCAAATGATGCTCGGAGAGAAGATTAAGATTGATTGGACCTCCAATTATTTGAAATATTTTTAAGGATTTTACAAATTGCAATGCATTTCAATAGATTTTAATGTATTTAAAAATATTTCCAGTGGCATCAAGGGATAAATAACCACCGCAGGGTCTCACTGGGAGCAACTGCCATCTAAAAAATGACACCGGCTCCCAGTAGGACTGCGGTAAATCACGTTCATGGCCACGTCTCAAAACCGTGAGATGGGTGGTATATATATATATATATATATATATATATATATATATATATTGTAACCCCGTGACTTTTGCGCGGTTAACTTTTTAATTGTTAAATCAATTAATTATTTAATTTCTCATTAGTGAACGATATTATCAAGATAAAATAAAGGTAAGCATGCGAGGAAAAGTAGAATTCTCCATTTATCAAAACACAATTTATTCAATAAAACCTATGCTAGCTGATAACATATAGGTCCCTACGTCTAAGCTATTCAAATCTTTAATCTTTCGAAAAATAAGTCTTTTTATTTGGCAAGTAGCCTTTGGTATCCTATCAGCCTATGCTGATTTCGCAATAAGGCTGCACCTTTCTGCTCTTAAAATCCTAACGATAGCTCTTTTGGCTATAGATCGCTTTTTAATACTTTATTTTATTAATTTTATCCAATAATTTGACAAAAAGCCCTTGTTCGGGTAGGATTTCGTATCCTAATAATAAAAGAATATAATTCAATGTAAAATTGACGGCAAGGATGCAACTTTGTGCTTTCAAATGTCTAAAGAATAACTAAATTCGCTATAATCGCTTTGTTAAATGCTATTTGATGATTTCAATCAACTATTCTCAAGAATGGCCCTTATTCGGGTAGGATTTTATATCCGTAAGTAGCATACAATTTAATGTAAAAAGAATGAGGTGAGAAATTAATCTATACGTGTCTTTTAAAAAAATCTCTTTAGGATTCACAAGTCAAAACAATTAGGACTAAGCCTTTTAGAATTGCGGAGCCTCAGCTCCGGACCCCGGAGGTCCTAAATCTTTAGGATTCGCAGGTGCGTCGGTGGCACGGTAAGAAGGGTCGTTGCCCTTGAGACTTATTGAGTCTTCAAAAATACGATTCGAGGGTTCGGAATGTCCCTAAGCTCTGAGGCTATCTCCTCTAACAGAGAGAGAGAGAGAAAAAAAAAGAGAGAGAGAGCAGTCTCTGAAGGATTTATGATTGGTGACGTTTCACTTCCTGGGGACGTTCCACGCAAATACAGTTTAAATTCCCGGAAAAGTGCAGTTTATTCTGCTAAACTGGTAATGGCCTTTCTAAACCAGGTTAGAAAATATCTGTCTGCTTTTAAGACCGTTACCCAAGGTTAACAGAGAGATTGTATTTTACCAACTACCACTTCCTAGACTCGGGTACGAGAAACTCGCTCTACTCGTCCGTGGTTCAATAAGTAAAATACTCTCAAGATAAAAATGCCCAAAGAAAGCAAAGTAATTTTCAAAAGATAAAGTCTTTCCTTCACAGAATGTCTCTCACAGTTGTGATTCTTTGAGTAGCTCGCACAAGAAGTAAGAGCTCAGATAATATTGAGAAAGTCGAAGATTTTCTCAATATTTTCCAACTCTTAGAGAGTAGTATGGAACTGACTAGAGAAAGAGGGATCTCAAGCCACTCCCGAATGACTACTTCTTTCTTATTCCTTGCGGTTCGCCCGCAAGCCTCCAACTCCTCGTTTTCGGTTGCGTAAGAGTTTTTGTAGGCTCTCCGTGGGCCTTCTTCCCACTGCTCTGCTTTTAGTTTTTAGTGGGAGGCAGTGGAGTCTGCGCTCTCGATATTTTCCTGAGTGATGCTGCTTTACGTGGCAATCGCTCAGAAGAATATCGTTTTGCCTATATTTAGGAGACTTCTGTAACTCGGAGGTTACAACTGCCCCCCATTGAAGTTAGCACGCGGATTCAATGTAAATATCTAAAAAAAGAATGATATAAAATCTAAAAATAAGAAAAATATACGGTTCTATAGACATTTCCTAATTTATCACTAGAGATTAATCACGCGTGATGAATTCAATCCTTTCTCCTGGAATGTGTCTCAGTATCCTCTTGTATTCTTCTTTGTTGTTTAGGTTTGGATTGCGTAAATGATTGGGTTCTTGGAATCTCCAGTCATCGGTTATGGGCCATTCCTGTGCTGGGGTCCATAACTTATAAATCTCCCAAAGTCCCTCTGGCTCGTCGATCGGTCCCCAGGACTGAGCACTTGAGCCGTTGAGGATTGGGTAATTTATGGCCTCGTTGTCTGCCTCGACGTCTGCTTCCTGTTCTAGCGCCAGCTGGTCCTTTTTCTGCAAGTCCGCCCGCACTTGCCTGTCAGCTTCCATCTCCCTTTTCTTTGCTGCTGGTCCATCTTCTTTCTCGCTTACTCCCACAGGCCTCTTGCTAGGTCTGATATGCTTGTCCTTTAGGATTTGCTCGATCAGCGCATCTCCTCGGGTTTTCTTTACAGTGTACAGGCCTCGGTGTGGTTTCGCTTTCTCCTTCTCTTCTATAATCTTTTCCAAGCTCGCCTCTGCTTCATCTTTTGGGCTCGGCATACTCGGTGATTCTCGTATTTCTTCGATTTTCCGTATGTTTTCTTCCACCACTTCCAGCGCGTTGATACTCAATTCCTCCATTAATTTGGCTGCCATCTCACTATCTTCCTCTGGACGTTCCGTGAGACTCAGCTTCTTTTTGTTTAATGGAGGGGGTGCCAGTGAAACTGCATCGATTTCTGGCATCGATAGTTGTGAGGCTCCATTGCCCCCCGCTGATGTTGAGGGCTGTGGTGACATCATATGCATGAAGATGATCGAATGTGTTGGTGAGTTCCCACATACGGTTTCTTCAGAGTGCGCAGGTGAGATGATCATCACCGAACTTGTAGAGTGAGCCGGTGATATAATACACGTGGGGCTTGTCGATGGTACAGGTGAGCTATTGCGCATCATGCTGACGGGTGGTCGTGTTTCTTCCACATGTGCTGGGAGCTCTTCATCTCTCGTACCCACTCCTTTGTCTTTTCTTCTGATCCCAAGTTTAGGTACATTGACTTCAGATACCGTAGTATTCTTCGGTCTAATTGTTTTTCTAGTACTGGTGCTGATAGATCGGGCTATTGCCGTTAAAATGCGTTGAGAATGTGTGAAATTCTCCTCCGAATTTTCCGTTTCATTTTCCAAGTTGCATTGGATGGCCACTTCGAAGTGGGCATCCAAGGTTTCGAATTGTGTTGTCGCGTCTGGCATCTTCGGTGTTTTCCTTAAAACTGACCTCTCTCAATTTTGGGACTTTTCTCGAGCCCTTCAGCTTCGCTCTCTTGCGCATTTTCCGCATCCCCTCCACAAATTTTTCCTCGGTGGTACCTCCTGAGGTCATTTGCGTGGTATTGGCCCCTCTCTAGGTCGTTTTCTATTCCTTGTAAGATGTACACGTTCGTTGCTATCTGCTTTTTAATCCTGTATGGGCCTTCATTTAGTGACAGGAATTTTGCCACTGCTCCTGTCGCTGTATGTGACACATTACATGCTTTAGCTAGTACCCACTCGCCCTCAGAGAAAGTGACACCCTTTTTATTTTTATTCAGCCTAGCTAATTTCTTCTCTCTTTTCGTCTTGATTCTGTTGCGGAGTACGATGAGTTGCTCCTGTCTGTCCGTTATGGGGTGGGGCGGCGTCGGTGGCAGCAGCTGCGTCCACCATCTCTTAGGTTTTCTTCCCCACAGGGCTTCATAGGGCATGATTTCCGTGGTATCATGATATGATTCGTTTAGAATCGTCTCGATGTTACTAAGTTCGTTGAACCATGATCCATGCTTATCAAGTTTCTCCATGTTTCTCCTACTGTGTATTTCCTTTACTTTTTCATAATTACATTAATAATAGGAATTATAGGAATAAAAATAATCGCCAAAAATTATGAGACGTGTGAACAAGGCAAGGGAGCAACGCGAAGAAGGCGGTGAACGATTCGTGAACTCGTTATCGATGTCCCAATCCGAAAGCCAATAAGAAGAGGCTCGTCCGCTGCACGGAAATGTACTAAAATTATGTAACACCTTGGGAAGGGGGGGGGGTACATATTTCATAACCATTTATTGCTTGAGGAAGGGGTGGGGGAATTATTAAAATTCGAAATTGAAAGAAATAAATCGCAGTAATTATACAGAAATGTAATACCTTGAGACGTAACTTTCAATAAATGGCAAGCAAACTAAATTTGAAAATGCTTTCTTTTCATTGAAATTTTTTTTATATTCCGTTTATACAGCATTTTGAGGTAACCCTGATATTGTTTTCTTCTTAGTTCTTCATTAGCCTTGTGATTTGATCAATATTTATTTTCTTTTGTAGAACAAATTGAATTTTTGCTTTAAAAATTCATCTATTTTTGGAGAAGTTTCATCTTTCTGGAATACCTGTCAATACAACTGCTTGGTTACAAATGAGAAACAAAGCTTTCTTACAAACTCGTCCTTCCTTGTCAAAAATTGAACTGTTTCGTACAAAACTAATTTTCTGTTTCAAATTTATATTATGATGTTTACAAGTTGACTGCAATCTTTGGCTTTGACAACAATGTAACTGTTTGGGCAAAAATAAAATTGTTGAAAATTAAACTGTTTGATGAGAAATGCAACTAGCTCGTGGAAAATTTACTTCTTGTCTTCAAATCATGTCGTCCCATTCAAAAGTCAGCTGAAACATTTTTGGGGAAAAATTGCACTACTTTCATGAAAAATTGTACTTTTTCGTTTGACTGTTGCGACTGCTTCATGAAAAATTGAACAGCTTTTTTAAAGAATCGTGCTTTTTGGTTTGAAATTCAACTGTTTTGTT
>CAKNWT010256463.1:0-11124 GCA_932066315.1 Andricus coriarius
TGCCAAGGAGAAAGAAAAGGAGGAGAGGTATCAAGACCTTAAAAGGAAGCTGCAAAAGCTGTACCCAAAATATTCGGTACGAGTAATTGTCCTTGTGATGGGTGCTTTTGGAGGTGCGAAACCATCACTGGTTCCTAACCTTAAAGCCATACCAGTCTGCCAAAAATATGCCAAGGCATATTGCGGTCCTACTGGGAGCCGGTGTCATTTTTTAGATGGCAGTTGCTCCCAGTGAGACCCTGCGGTGATTGTTTAACCACCTCATATATATATATATCAAGTCAGGGAATTTCTGTAAGAAGAACTTGAAGTCTCTATCAAGAATAATCAGGGCTGCCAAACAGTCACTTTCTGAATTTTTCTTGAAATCATTTAGAATATTTCGAAAGATTCCAAGATTTTTTTAAATAGATTTCAATACTTTGAAAGGATTTTGAAGATTTAGGATTTTTTTTGTAATGCCAAGAAATTTTCAAGATCCTTAAAAAGTCTCAAGAAATTTTAAATGATTTCAAAGGACTTAAAATATTTTAAAGTGTTTTTAAAGATTGTAATGTACTTTCAACATATTATTAATTCTTAAAGGCATTATAAAGGCCTTGAATGACTTTAACAGAAATAAAGAAAAATTTTCTGGGGTTTAAAAAATTTTTTTAAAACTTCAGAATATATGAAACTATTTCATAGGACCTGCAAGGTTTTAAAATATTTAAATGCCTGTTATGAGATTTTTTGAAGATTTCAATGATTTTCATTGATTTTAAAAGCTCTCAAGGTATTTTAATACATTTTCAGGGTTCAAGAAAATATTATAAAATTTCATACAATTTGAGGAAATTTTATAATATTTTAATGTACTTCAAAGAATTCATTGACACGAAGTGAGGGATTTTGTAAGTTTTCACAGATTTGAAGAGATTTTCAAATAAGTTTTGCAATTTATTTGAATTCGTTTGAAATTCACCCTGAATGATTACTAATTCATACAGAATTCTTTTATTATCTGTTTCGAATTTTTTTAGTTTGCCTGAATTCTTTTAATTTAGATTAATTCTATTCAGTTCAATGGATATTTTTTTTTCAATTTTCAGTTTCTGTTTAATTCTTCTTGAAGTATTTTAAACTAATTTTGAATTCTTTAATATTACATCAAATTCTTTTGAATTCCCTTTTATTTTGCCAAAATCATTTTAAACTTACTAAAATCAATGACATTTTTTTGAGTTTTAAAATGGTTTCCAATTTATTTCCATTTTTGAATTTTAACCTAATTTGTTTAAAGTCTTATGAATCAAATTCTTCGGAATGCTTTCAAATCCAAAAGAACATTAGTCATAATATTGATGCACATATAGACTTTTAGTCCCTTTTTGGATTAGAAATTAGTCTTGCTGCAGAAAACGTCGAATTAAAAATTAGTGCTTCGCACTCACGAGATATTCTCAGCAAATCCGCTTTTCGACAGCATCGCATTCAAAATACAATGCTTTCGAGTACTGTTCAATCGGAGGTTTTTATAAGGCACTTTCTCAACTTTTTTCGGTTTAAATAGATCACTTTTTTCAAATAAATTAGGCTGTAGCAGCCCTTAGAATAATAAATTACAAATTCAGGCCAAGGGCTCAACACGCTATTGACACTATTTGGCACTTTTTTAAAGGGATGACGCTGTTTTGCTACTATTTCGAAAAAAATAAACTGAAGACACTATTTTTAAATCAAAAACACGAATCTACCAATCAAGGAAGATTTTTCAAACAATATAAAAATGTCATAAAAAATGTCGATTTTTGTAGCCAAAAACATAAGTTTTCAACAAAACTGTCGAATCCTCAACTAAATATTCAAATTTTCAATTAAAAAGATGAATCTTTAAACAAGAAGATCAACTTTTTATCAGAGAAGAATTTTGAATAAAATATGTACATACATTTTTAACCAAATATTTGAATCTTTAGCTTAAAAGAATAATTTTCTACCAAAAAAAAAAGAATTTTTAACAAATGACATAAATTCTCACCTAAGTACTTTGAGCAATGGTTGTGATGTTAGTTAAAATTTGATTTGATTAATTATCAGTTTATATTTTTTCGCTTCGAATTTTTTTGCATAAATAGTTTAATTTAAAACCAAAAAGATCAATTTTTAACCACAAATGGAGCAGTTAAATTTTAAACTTTAATCTTTTCAAAAATGGACTCAGGGATATGCGTATGACTTTGTAATCCTAGTCAGGGGGGCTCATCTGGAGACGCTGATGGGTCTTATGAGGTCGGCGCTGCGCATTGTAGAGCTCTGGTGCGATAGCTCAGGGCTCTCGGTAAATCCTGAAAAGACCAACCTGGTCATTTTCACGATAAACTATAAAATTCCAAAAGTTGACGCTCTTGTATTTTGCGGTGGAAAGCTGACGTTTTCAGATTCGGTGAGATATCTGGGAGCAATCCCAGATAGCAAGCTGAACTGGGCAAAGCACCTGGAGACCCAATGCAGGAAGTTTGTCATGACTTTTTGGATGTGCAGGAGAGACTTTAGGTTGACGTGGCGAAGATTACAAACGCTTGCAACTGGAGCAATGAGGATAACGCTCACATGGGCGATAGGATTCATGCTCTGTGAAGAACCCCTACATGTTGCGCTAGCCGCTAGAGCGGCACACGCGGTACCTTCGCTGCGCTGAAACACTAATAGAAGGAAACGCTGCTGGCAGACAGATTACTATCTGTTCCGACAGCCAAGCGACACTAACTGCAATAGGGAAACCAGACATAACATCAGAACTGGTTTGGGAATGAAAAAAGGCATTAAACCAACTTGCAGAAAGAAACAATGTGGCTCTCATATGGGTCCCTGGTCAGACAGGGATTAAGGGCAATGAAAGGGCGGACCAGTTGGCAAAATGTGGCGCAGCAAGTGAATACATAGGACCAGAACCGGTACTGGGAATAGCGTTTTGCTGTATCGGTTTGGCCATTAAAAGCTGGATCCGAACAAAACACTGGGAGTACTGGGAGCAGATCCAGGGTTGCCGTCAGACCAAATCCATCCTGGGTTATACCCATAGGATGGACAAAGCCAGGGAAATCCTCGGTTTACCCAAGAAAGACATCAGGACAGTGGTACAGATCCTAACTGGGCATAACCACTTAAACTATCATATGCACAAAATGGGGTATAACCCCACGATAGAGTGCATGAGATGCGGCAGGGATGATGAAACATCCCTGCATGTACTATGCCAGTGCCCGGCATTAGCTGAGCTCAGGCAACAGACCCTCGGTGCGCATTTTATGGGACCAGAGGAAATTACAACGCGATCAGTAGTCGACATACTAGGCTTCGTCAAGAAGTCTGGGGTCGACTGCTGAGAGTGAATAAGTAAGGGTGTGGCACAATAGGCTTTATAGCTTGAGCGCCAGAGGAGCTGTCCATGGGCTCCTCGCCCGTCCTAAAACTAACTAACTACCTTCTAGGAAAGAAGGATCAGATGTGGATGACGTAAACGTTCCAGTTGATTCGGGATTGGTTGCTCAAAGGAACCATGATCGTAGCTTCCGGAGCCTACAACTTCTCACATTGGAAGATTTTAAGGAAATTTTCTTACATTTTGAATGATATTTCAAAATTATAAGAAACATTCGAGTCAGCTAAGAATATTTTTAGGAATTCAAGAGGTTTTGAATAGATTCAAAACATTTTAAAACTTGGAAGCATTTCCGAAAATTTATGAAATATTTTTTATTTCTTTCAAACTTCTAAAAGTACTAAATATCTTTAAAAAAAGCTCGAATTTGTACTAATGTTTGGTAAAATCCTGTACAATAAAATAATTTTTGAATCTTCAAGATTCTTTTTTGACGCATGGGTCAGTACACGTCAGAAATATCAGGATCTGCAGTTGGTTGTTCGATTTTAATAAAACTTTGTGAAATTGTAATGTATTGTAATGTAATGTAACTTTCTCCTATGCTGCTCCGCACCTCTTAAATTGCTTAAAAAACCCGCTGGCTTTTTACTCCACTCCCACCGTAAGGGAGGAAACGACTGAACGCCTTCGCATGGCAACTTGAGTTGTCTCTTCATAGATCTGTTTCTCCCTATTACTGCGATAATCCAATAATCTATTTATTCAAACCCTAGTTTTTAAGTCTCGTTTACTTATAGTTTACTTACAGTTTAAATTATATTATAGCTTATAGCTTAAATTATATTAAGTGGGTTAGGTTTGAAAGCAGCTTTAAGCTGTACCTCGCCCTTTGGGTTCTCATGTTATCTCTGACTGCCATGTACATATCCTTATTTTTTTACAAACTCAATAAAGATTTATTATTATACAAAGTGAGTATTGGAATAAACAACAGATCACTATCCATCCTGCTGTAGTTTACTTTAAGAAAGATGGCAAAGTCGTGTGCGAAAGTTATGCAATCATTTCAGAAGATCTTGAGCATAATACTAGTGGAGTTCATCTGTTTATGGGAAAAATGATTGCTGAGTTGAAAAAAAATTCATTGTTAAGAAAATCATGTATTTCACTGATGGAGCAGCTTCGCAATATAAAAACAAAAGCAACTTCGTCAACCTAGCACATCACAAGCGAGATTTTGGGATTGAAGCTTCCTGGGAATTCTTTGCTACTTCTTAGGTAAAAGTCCGTGCGATGGAATAGGAGGAACTCTGAAGCGAGAAGCTGCACGAGCTAGTCTTCAACGGCCAAGTAACAAACAGATTTTGACAGCCAGAGATTTATATGAGGGGGGCACTAATGCTTTGCCGAATATCAAGTTGATATTTTGTTCACAAAAAGAGCACAACAGAAAAGCTCGGAGCTAGAACAGTCGGTTTGACAAAGCTTAAACAATTACGGGTCCAGGAGCTTTCACTCATTCAAACCGATTGGTGATAATAAAATAGAGTGCAGACAATATTCGACCTCCACAGAAACTCTCGAATTGGAAATCGGAAAGACAGCTAAACGAAAGCGCTAGCATTTTTCTTACTGATACATATATCACACACATATCGGAAATGTTTCACAATTGTATTTCCTTTTAGCTTCTGAAAATCAAAATGACCAACTAAGCAGATAAAAATAAAACCGTATTTGACTGTTAAAGAATGATGAAACGTACAAAGTAGCAGGTTAAATTGTTCGCGTGTCGCGACACTGACACCGCACCGCAGTGGAGAGGCGGCGCACGGTCTCGCTAAAATGACGATATCTTGGGACATATAAGAGTCTCCATGATTTTTTTTTTGAAACAAAGGTGATTTCACAAGGAATCATTGTATCGATATTTTAAAAAAATTAAAAAGGGAGTAATTCACGAAAAATTGAATCAAAATTTTTTTTTACTTTTTTCCGGGCAAAATATTTTGTTCTTCATTAATTGTATTATATTCTTAATATATATTATTTTAACTCTAACATGTCCAAATTTTATCAAAATCCAATCAGCGTTTCAAGAAACATTGAAAATTCCATAAAATGTTACTCCAAAATTCAACATGGCGTAACTTCTGTAATTTTGAAAATTTTCGGAAATCCTTGAGGGCCATAATTTCTTGTGTATAACATTACAATTTCACAAAGTTTTATTAAAATCGAACAACCAACTGCAGATCCTGATATTTCTGACGTGTACTGACCCGCATGTAAAATATTCAAAAATCACTTCTAATTTACTCAAGAACATTGTAAAATTTATATTTATATAAGTTTAAAAACAAAATGATAATACTTCTCTTCTTGTAAGTAATTTCAATATCTGTGTTGCTGAGAAAAATATTTAAAAAGCATTGAGTGTTACATCGAAATATTATAAACAATTAATTTGAACAGACTTATTTAAACATTTCAATCAAGATCGATCAGCATTTGAAAATCAGATTTCACATGATACTTTGTAGCTCAGCCATTTTAAATACTTATCTATCACTTATGTGTTTCAAATGAAAATCTTATAATTACCTTCCATCGCGCCTTCCACTTATAGTCCAAGAGCTGGTGCCCAAACGCCCCAGGCAGGGCGTCTTGGCATTTATGGGTTTCGAATGAAGGGTCATTTCCCAGATATATTCGCCACAAAACTAGGACTTATACTCCCACTTCACGAAAAACGTCACCAGCTCTTGGACTATTATGCTTTTCTAAAGATGAATAATGTAGTTCATTATTCTTAAATTTTGTTTCTGCACATTAAAAGTATTTACGAAAACTTCTTGCAAACTGACGTCTGCAAACTTTCAAGATTTCCCTTTTCGATAAATATCGGAAAGGGTTAAGATAATCTTCATCGGGTCCGATTGAATTAGATAAAAAGCTTTACTTATTGGGACCTTAATATGAGGCCTATTTATCTGTCAGAAAACATAAGTCTAGTTGGGAAATGCTTTTAAATTATTGAAAAGAATGAAAGTAATTTATGTCGTGTTCACTATGTTCAATATACTATGTTATCCAAATGCTCATATTAGTAATTATGGAATAAGTTGAGACGACAAATAGATCCACGACCTTTCGTTCTTTTTAGTCAAGAAGTTTGAAAGTTCTGCGTTACGTTTTTTATATCATTTGTTGATCACATCACACCGTAAAACTGATCAACGCTATCAAAGCGATCAATCGACTTAGATTTTAGGTTAGTATCGCAGGTAACCACGCCCTGCCGACAGCGCCTCAGCACGTCTCGCGGCACTTGGTTGCCCATCTGTGCATTTTTGTTTGTTTGAATCAAATAAATACTTTTATAAATTCAAATAGGCGGAATTCGAACAAGTGCATTGTTTAATAAAAGCCAATTTTTTGTTTAAATCGAACAAATTGTACTAAACAAATTATTTGTTTTAATCAATAAAGTAAATGCTTTCCATTTATTAAACTTGAATCAACTTTTTTTTTAATGAAAGCAAAAAATTCCTCTAATGCGTAGGTGACATTTTGTTGACTAGTGTTATTTTCATTCAAATTGAAATTAGGTTTCCAAAAAGGTCAAACATGTTACATTTTCTAATTAAACGTATAACTTTATTTGTTGATACAGTTTTTATTTCGGTACTTTTTTCAAGTATTTTAGCTCGTGACAGAGCCATATCATAGAGCTGAAGAGTACCAGACTTCCAGATTGATGCATAGCTGCTAGAGCTAATGGTACGTGGTAGACCAAGGTTGAAATGCCTAGTATTACTTGGAAATAACCAGCACATAAAGCCACTTTCACCGCCAGTGATCCTCGTCCCGGCAATTTATGTTTTCGGGACATTATGGTTATACATGTCACTAACGCCAATGTTGTTATGCCCTGGAAATTGGTAAGTTTATTCGACAACGTAGGTTCTGAATTTGAAAAAATAAGAGGTTTCTTATCGTAAACATTGAAAACATTTAAAAAAATTAATTATTATTGTAGGTATTACCCATATATGACGTTCCGCAAAAAAGGCTCCTTATCAGTATAGAGTTATTTATAGGGATATATTCGTATAAATTTTTTTAACATTCTAAGGATAGAATGAATCCTCTAGGTTCAAACATAAGGCACCAGGGCTCTTTTGAAATTTTATCTTCGAAAAATAGCTTTTCGAAAAAAAACGTATTTAAGGATACCTTCCTCAAAGTAAATTAGTAAGATTTCACTGATTAAAATCATGAGAAGCGAGATACTGAGAATCAGTAAAGAAGTACTGATTCATTAAATCAGTGAATAGCGTCACTGATTCAACCAATGAGCCGCATATATTCTTGTGGTGTTGGTTCCATCGGTAACTATTGTGAGAAAAAAATCCTCTTCGAGTCAATTAAATATTGCTTCAATACATCAAACGGTGTTTCACACGAAAAACGTTTGTTCGTTAAAAAGTCATTAACCTGTACCTTGGTCTCGAATATGAGAAAAAATTAGGAAATCTTGAATCTCATTTTTATGAAAAATGTATAGACAACCTTCGAACTTTTTTTGTTAACAATTCCTGAAAATTAAGAATCGCATGGAAAAAGACAAATTTATTTATGCGATTTATAATTTAGAAATTCGCGATTCGGAGTTTTCAATTTCCCAAAGTGCCCAGTACCGAAGCTTCTAAATACAAGCCGAGAGCAAAGTTCGAATTTCCTTCGAGGCAAAGGTGCATTCTATGAGCTTCCCCAGAAAAGTAAACAAGCATTTTTTCGATCAGTCTATTCTCCCGTAAGAATAATATGGAAAAAATCCCCATTTTTGAAAATATATGACTTCAAGGCCTAATTCTCAATAAAATGAGTATAAATTACAGGGACCGCTTAAGGCGCTTCCTGAGGCTTGATTTTTAGCCCATGTATTACTAATGACATGTTTCCTCCTACAAGTATGAATTGTTCGATGTAATATTTTAACCACATGATCTCAATGGCATAATACACAAAATGAAAGTCTCCCTTTTTTTGAAAAATGGCCTTTTTTTTAATTATCGAAAATGTACTTCATTTATGCGCCTGGAAACGAGCTATCCGCCACCGGGAAAGTATCCACGATGAACCGAAAACAGGCGCTCTAAATTTCGAGTGTACAGCTGCCCGCTGAAGCGTGAAATTTTTCGACGATACATGAACCCTGGGGGTCGGTCGCAACTCATCCGACCTTCCTATTGTTAGAGCGTTACATGATTCGAGCCGGTTGGACGAAATTAATAATGATTAAAATATTAAGAAACTGAATTTTAATATGATGCATCAGATTCATTACATAATGACGACACGATTAAAAAAAGATAGAAAAAAATCGTTTAACCCGTTCAATTTCTGTTGGGAGTTTTGGTAATTTTGCATTTTATTTAAGATTACCTTAAATTTTCCTAATCCTTTTTTTTTCATTTTTTTTTAAATTATATCATTTTCAAATTTTATCAGCTAATAAAAATATTGCTTGTAACAGTTTTCACTGTCGGCAAGTGATCTACTTTGGTCTTTTTCGACAGACAAAAGCAGATTCGAGGAGATCAGATAATTGCACATCGGATTAATTAATTAATTTCTCAATTGATGGTTAATCAATTCATTATTATATAATTGAGTAACAATAAGGGTTTAATCAATTGATTAACCAGACAATTACTTAATTAATTAATGGATCGATAATAAATAATTTAATTATTATGTGAATAAACGCTAATAATTAATTAATTAATTGACGTAAGAAAATTATATTAACAAAATGTCAACATATTGGAAAGTTTGCTTGCAAAGTATATTTGTAAGTTGAAATTGCTTGACTTCATCAACAGGTTGATTATGAAAATTTGCCGAATGGTATATTTTGTTTCTTTTATAAACAAATTTTATAAACAAATGCACAGTTCCGTCATTTATAGGCAGAAAGAAATCTTTTTTTTCTAATCGTCTTCAAATTACATAAGCGGTGATATTTAGTGACGAAGAATTGTCAATCGATATTATTTGTTTATGTCATAAACAAATTCAATAAACAAATGCATAGTCAATCAGAAAATCTATAAAAAATGTTTGCCCAAAGAATTCTAATATCGAATAAAATTTTCAATATTCTAGGTACACAAGTTGGATAAAAATAATGTGCGCTTTCATTTTTTGCAAAGAATCGCAAGTCCCGAACCTACCAGAACTATCGTCGCTAGTGTATAGCCAAATCTAGCCGGGACTTATTTCGCTTGGATTGCCGGCCAGAGTCCGAGCTATTTCACAAAGCTAAAACATACGTAAGGGCAAGCGATTCTTTTCGTCTATAAATTCGCTCTGTACCCGGTCACTTTTACAAGGCAAAAAACACACAAAGTTCTTTAGGTTCTTTTTCATTTGTATATTGATGACGTATTACATGCTTTATACAAATTTTAGGAAACGCAAGGTGCTTGGTGTATCTTTTTATGTTGTATTTTTTAACTTTTTCGACTTTCGTGATTTATAAACCATCGGTTTTCGAAATAAATATTAAGAATTAATAATTTTTATTGATACAGTTAGACGCAGTTTTCTAGGGGAATCAACGAATTTTCAACAAAATAGTTCATATTCAATATAATATAGTAAAATAGTTCATAGTAATATTGTACGTCTACAAATGAAGAATCATTGTTATTCAATTTTATAATGCAATTTAAGAAACAATTAATAATCCTTTCAGGAGTGTGAGGGCACAGAAAAAACAATCAATTAAGAAAATACACTCATATTTCGTGGGATATCTCCCAAACAAAATAAGATAAGACCATTTTTTTAAAAGTGTTGAAAAGGTTATTCAATTCCGCATCAAATGAGCCCTAAATAAAGTAGTTTTGGTAAATAGAGCCCAGACAATATATATGAATATAATGGTCATAATTCGAAAGTCATATTCCGAAGATATCCTACCAAAAGTGAGTGCATGTTTTTAAACATTAGTTTCAGGTGTTTTGATACTCCCAGACTTCAGAGCCAAAAACCATATTGAATTCAATATGAAACGCTTTAAATTTCTGAGATTTCAATTCGAAATATATTGCATCTCCTACCTAAAAAGTCTAACCTTTTAGAAAGCAGTTGACTTTTAAACCTTAAGGGTGTTGGTTCAATCCGACTTGGAATCTTTTTTTATAGGTACGTCACTGAATCATTATATAATTTTTGTCAAATATTTGAGAACAGAAGAACGAAAACTTGTCAAATATTTGGGGTTTTGCGAGTTCCGCGGATCAATAAAATGTAGCGAAATGATACCTTTTATTGGGGCAATTATTATTTTTACTGAAATTATAAATCAATTCTGACATCACAGAAGCATTCTCAGGAGCTATCAGGTATTCGAAGACCCACGAATTGATGATGGTGAACCTAAATTTTGCGAAATACGTCGCGAAATGGAGAAAAGTGGGTACAAATTTGAGATTTCCTGTGTATGTGAATACCACAAGACTGGAGTTGTAAGCAGCAAAGCAAATGCGACATTCAGGCCACCTGTGAAATTCGTGTTCCGAATCTCCGATGCTCTGAAGTACGAAATCAGTGATGGCAATGTGGACGCCTTTTGCAACTGCGCTTGCGTTCGGGCCGCGCACTGGTTGGCCGTAGTTGGTGCGCAATTCAAAATTGGATCTTTCGAGAATACAGCAAAAATATTAAAAACATTATCAAGAATT
>CAKNWT010256467.1:0-11719 GCA_932066315.1 Andricus coriarius
AAGTAAATAGAAATGTTGATAAGTTCTCGACTAAAGAATAACACTTTAAATAAACATTTAATTAATTTTCCATTGCACACTTCGAAATTCGGACAACACATAAGTTTAATATTCGAAAAATTGTATGATACTATTTTGAGGCTATTTTTTTGTATTGTGACACTATTTACCCTTTTTTTATCTCTGAAGTGAGTCCGAGTCCTGCATTTGATTTACCTAATATTATATTATAATAATTGTTCCAAAAATCATTGATTGATAAAATTTTAACTTCTCTAGATTATTAAAATGTACTATGGACAGTGCGAAACCAGGCGACGATAGTTTATCGATTTCCATGAGTTCGTACTTCGGCGTGCAGGAAGACCAAAGCCTGTGGCTTGCGAAAGCCGATCCAAAAATTGTAAAAATACCTGTAAGGCGATCGAACAGCACGAAGCACAGAAAACCTTCTGTAAACACCAAAGGTGACTTCACAAAAGCTCTCGTCAGCGATGAATTCATCCTGACACCAGGCATGAACACCTTTACTGTAAAAAGAAGAGTTGAGCAACCAGGCTTTTACAAAGTTGGACAGTTGTCGCTTGTCGTAGAGAACAAGCTGGATTTTTTTTCTCCTGTATTGAATCCTCGATTGTGTTACGAAGTCGCGAAAACGCAGCCGTCTGTTTGTCTCAACTGTTCGAGGGATTTGCTAGCGGGTCTTGTTCAAGATATCGAGTTGGTTATTTCGAGTGGCAGTGTGAGGATAACTGAGAATGATAAATTGAAACTCAGAACTTCGAGAGGTTTTACGTTACGAGTGAAAGATAATGGAAACACTGGACTTAAAGAGTATGATATTGTTTTGCCTGCCTGTGAACCTTTTCAAGTTACGAAGGTTGCTTTGAAAGTTTTCGCAGACCTTCCACCGAAAAAAGATGCTTCATCGATGGAACACAAAGTACGAGTGTGATGAATTGATTCTAGATACTTCATACTCGAGAATGCTTCTGGTTCTAAATTTTTCATTTAACAATTTCAGTTGAGTATCCAGTGTCCCTGGGAGGCTGAAGAGAATATACCGCTTACATTCGCACCGCCTCTAATGTCAGTGCTGAAGCTTCACACAGCAAAGGAAAGAAAATACCTTCAAATACAAGTGACAGGTTTGAGTAGTCAGCTTCTTCAACTCACGGATCCTCAGTTGACGAGTAATTCGTCGGTGGATGTTCATTTCAAAAGTCTGAATCCCGTTGCTGGCCAAAAACTAGTCATAGGAAACGAGATGAACGTCTCCTTTATGTGGGAGCTTGAAATTGGAAAGGATGAAAAATCTGGAGTGCCTATCAAAACGGATTTTCGAGTAAAATATATTGCAACGAGCCGTGCAGAAGAAAATGACGACACTGGTGTCGATGATCCGTTGCATATACACGATTTGCAAAAGCTTGAGGAGGACAGCCACGTCTACAGGTGCAACTTTGATGTGATAGACTATGTGGTATGTGAAATACTTTGAAATCTTTACATGTCTTTATTCGTTATTACGTATATGCTTAGTTTCTAGTACGTGCCTTGTTTCATGTTTGGAAATTTGCCTGTTTATTATGAGTTTATTTGAGAATAACGAGGGGTTGATCACTTTTGAAGTCTGGTGTACGCAGTGTACAAGCCTTCGTGACATATTTGTATAATATTCTGCGATTTTTTTAATCTTTTCAAATTTTTTAGTCTGTTAATACTTTGTGAATTTTTTTAAATCCTTGAATAATATTCTTAAATCTTTCAAAATATTTTCAAATCTGAAATCTTTTGAAATCTTTTAAAAGCTTGTTAAAATCTTTGAAATATTTATGGAATCTTTTGAAATTGTTTTTAAATCTTTGAAATATTTGTTAAATCTTTAGAAATCATTGAAATATCTGTTAAACCTTTAAAAATCTTTGTGAAATCTTTTGAAAAGTTTTTGAAATCTTTGTTAAGTCTTTGAAAATATTTGAAATCTTTTAAATCATTGCAAAATATCTAAAATTTTAAAGAATTTGGTTGAAATCGTTTGAAATATTTGTGAACGTTTTGCAATTTTTTTAATCTTTTGAAACCCTTAAGATATTTGTATAATATTTCGACATTTTTTGAAATATTTTGTCAATCTGTTGAAATATTTGTGAAATAAATTAAAGTCAAATTTTGGTAAAATCTTTTAAATCTTTGTGTAATCTGCTAAAAAGATTTGTTGAAATCATTTTGAAATCGTTCGGAATCTTTGCTAAATCAATGAAATCTTTATTAAATCAATGAAATCTTTGTCAAATCTTTAGGCATCTTTGTTAAATCTTTTGAAAAGCTTTTTGAAATTTTTGGATTACTTTGAAATCTTTAAAATAAATATAGAATATTCTGAAATTTTTTGAAATGTTTCGTAAATCTTAACATATTTTGAAATCTTTTAAAAATGTTTTGAAATCTTTATGAAATCACTGAAATATTTAGAAATGTTTTTGGAATCTTTTGAAAGGGTTTTTGGAATTTTTAAAATCTTAGAAATCTTTAAAATATTTGTATAAAGTACTGAAATTTTTTGAAATATTGTATAATCTTCAAAAGCTTTTGAAATTAATGAAATCTTTGTGAAGTCTTTTAAATAGGTTTTGAAATCTCGAAAATCTTTGTGAAATCTCTTAAATTTTTAAGAATTTTGTTGAAAATCTTTGAAATCTTTATAAATATTTTGAAATCTTTAAAATATGTGAATAATATTCTGAAATTTTATCTCTGTGAAATCCTCTAAAAAAGGTTTTAAAATATTTGAAATTTTTTAAATCGTGAAATATCTTAAATTTTAAAGAATTTTGTTAAAATCGTTTGAAATATTTGTGAACTCTTTGCAATTCTTTTAATCTTTGTTAAATCTTTTGAAACCTTTAAGATATTTGTATAATATTTCGAAATTTGAAATATTTTGTAAATTTAAAAAAATATTTGTGAAATAAATTAAAGTTAAAGCTTTGCTAAATCAATGGAATCTTTATTAAATTAATGAAATCTTTGTCAAATCTTTAGGAATGTTGGTTAAACCTTTTGAAAAGGTTTTTGAAATTTTTGTATTTCTTTGAAATCTTAACGATATTGATAGAATATTCTGAAACTTTCTGAAATATTTTGTAAATCTTAACATCTTTTGAAATCTTTTAAAAATGTTTTGAAATCTTTATGAGATCATTAAAATCTTTAGAAATGTTTGTGAAATCTTATGAAAAGGTTATTGGAATTTTTTAAATCTTCAAAATCTTTCAAGTATTTGTATAAAATACTGGTTTGGAAATCTCTAAAATCTTTGTGAAATCTCATAAATTTTTAAGAATTTTGTTGAAATCCTTTAAAATATTTTGAAATCTTTAAAACATTTATTTAATATGTTCTGAATTTTTTGAAATCTTTATGAATTTTGTTGAAATCATTGAAATCTTCATGGAATCATTGAACTCTTTGTTAAATTTTTGGAAATGTTTGTGAAATCTTTAAAATGTAATGTAATGTATTTTCAATATTTAAAAATTTGTTGGAAATAAATCAAAGTTAGATTTTTATGAAATCTTCAATAATTTCTTTGAAAACCTTTGAAATCTTTGTTAAATCATTGAAATATTCATGAAATACTTTGAAATGTTTGTGAAATCTTTCAGAATATTTGTGAAATCTATTATATCCTTAAGTCCATGTGAGCGTAAGATCAACATTTTTTTCACTTTTCATTTTTGTACAAACCTTTTTTTTCATAATTATAAAAATTTAGGACCAGCCCCGCATTTCTTAGTGCTTCATATTTAGTTTCCCAAATTTTCAACTCGATATCGCGTTTCGTGTGAACATAAGTTGAATTTTGAAAAAAATGTGAAAATAAATGTCGAGATTACGCTCACATGGCCTTAAGACATTTGTTGAAATTCTTTGAAATAGTTTGAAATCTCTGAAAATCATGTGAAATTTTTGAAATCTTTTGACAAGGATTTGAAAGTTTAAAAATCTTTCGAAATCTTGAAAATATTTGTATAATATGCTGAAACCTTTTGAAATCTATGTTGGATAAATTCAAGTTAAATCTTTTGAAATGTTTGTAAAAATGTTTGAAAATCTTTTAAAAAAGGTTTTGAAATTTTTTAAATCTGTGTGAAATCTCTTATATCTTTAAGAAATTTGTTGAAATCTCTGAAAATCGTTTGAAATCTTGAGAAATCCCTGAAATTCTTTTGAAATCTTCGTGGAATCTTTTGAAATCTTTAAAATATTAGTATAATATGCTGAAATCTTTATTAAATAAATTAAAGTTAAATTTTTATGAAATCTTGTAAAATATTTGAAGTCTTTGTGAAATCTTTCGTAAATCGTTGAAATCATTGAATTGAAAACAAAAAATTTTAATATTTACAATTTTTTGTAAAATCTTTTGAAATCTTGAAATTTGGTGTACACTTAAACATCGAGTGGTCAACCCCTCGGAGAATAAGTTATTTGGTCAATTCCGTTTATGAAGCACGATATAAGTGTGTGTTTGTTTCATGAACTGTGTTCAGACAAGAGCTTAGTGAGTTTTTTTATTTGGGTCTAGTTTCTAACAAGCATTTTTCAGACCTTGTTTACAGTGTCGTCTAAAATTGAAGCCAGCGGAGGCGGAGGAGATTTCTGCCGCGCAGGCAGCATGTGCCATCTATATCTCACAGTAACACGCATGTTACCCACTTCCAATCCAACTCCTTCACCTCAACTTATGTACGAAGTTTTGGCTGATCAAGCTATGTGGGCTGTGTGTGGAAGAACTGCAGGCATTGTGTCGCTGGAGACTCTCGAGAAACAGAGCGTGACTTTAGATGTGATGCCTTTAACAAGTGGTTACTTGCCCCTACCAGTTGTTAGATTGTCGCGATATATTCCGGCGGCGGAGTCGAAAAATGGTACGTTTGCTCATTCTCTAGCTACGTTTCTACTTCTTAACTGGAAGAAATTATTCCTAGGAGTAATTGGACCGGAAAAAGTGCAGTTTCAACAGTATCAATTTATATTTAAAGAATTTAATCACTTTTACTTTGTTTACAGAAAATGCTCGTAAAAGTGAAATAGCATCCGGACCCAGACTAGAACCTTTTAGTCCAGGACAGGTTTACAATGCAAGTAAGGCTCAGCAGGTTCATGTGTTGCCAGCAGCTCCATCAGAAGCCACTTGATCAGCTGAGGAATTCGGTAATCTGTAAATTGTAGAGATGTCTTTGCAAAGGCTAAATTAATGAAGCTTTCGTGCAACTTTGTAAGTACTCGTTCAACTGTAAATTTTTGAAAATTGAATGTAATCATTTTTTTGAAAGAAGAAACTAATTTGCCTTTAAAAAGATAGGAGTACTCTGCCATTAAATATCTAGTACTATTGTGACAATACAAATGTTGGGAAAGAGAAAGTGAGACATTTTGTGGTTGGCTTAAAAAGCTTCGATTTTAGTTGTTCATCATATTCATTGATTCAGTTCCTTACTGGAAAGAGAGTTTGATATAAATGTCTGCAATTGAGATCAGAGGACTCTCAAGTAATTGTCATCCATTTAGGTAGTTTATTTATCAGGGATAATCGATTCCATTAACATTTTCGATAAAGTTTAGGTGTATCATAGAGTAAGCTTATTTATTTGTCCAGATCGAACTGTGTACTTATATAAATAACGATCATTCTGTATACAATTATATACTCATTATTCGCACTTGTTACATTTATACAAGTTGCACGTTGTAAATTATGTGACATGCATAAATGGAAATTTGTTAAAGCGTTTCATAAATATGATGGTTTTGAGTTTTTCTTTAGTGTTAATAGCTGGAAACTACGAGGCTACTTTTATTTTTTTTTTTGCTACGGTGGATATTCGTATTAAATCTCTATAGATTATTTTCCTGCTGACAATGAGTATACAATATTCAATAATCGCACACAATATTAGCTACATCTGGTCAGGATTCATATAAACGTTTTTCAAGATGCCATTTTAAATAATTTATTTTTAGGTCTTGCCTAAGGTTACCGACATTCGGTAAGTGTAGACGAAATATTTTCGGTGTTCCTTGGCACTTTGTTATTTTCAATACCGAGTCTATTTTATTTAAAAATCCAAAGAAATTTAGATTAAATTCGTCTTTCAAACTGTTTGGATTAATATTAAATCCAAAAAATAATTAAAGTCTTTCCTAGCAATACGCGAATGTACATATTTCATTTTGTATATTACTGGACGATATTTGTTAGGTGTGTAGCATTTTGTTTGACAGATGTTTTTTTTTAGTTTATTAACTAGGTTAATTACATTTTTTTGCACTTTATGACAAAAATCTCAAGATTAGAAATCGGCGACTAATGTTGAAAACACCTACAGAGTTTATGTAAATAACATGAAATTACAATATATAGATTTTTTATTTGTTCTTGACTTCCAGTGAATTTGAGAGAAATTAAGATTAATTAGAAATATATCATTTATATCCAAAGGTTCTAGTTAGTAAATCCAGGGTGTCTACCCTACCTGTAAAACCTGGAAAAAGTGGAATAATTGTCTGGGAATTTTTATATAGCTGGAAAAACCTGAAAATGTCAGGGCATTTTTTCGAGAGGGTTGTTTTAAATTAATTTTGTTAACTGAAAAAGTAACTACTATTCCAGTTGAGTATTCCATCATTTTAGTTAAAAATTCATCTTTTTGGTTTAAAATTGAACTATTCGAGTTAAGGATTCATTATTTTAGTTAAAAAATGTTGTTGGATTTTTTTTTTCAAACTGAAAATTTAATTACTATTGCAATTGAACATTCCATAATTTTAGTTGAAAATTCATCTGTTTGGTTCAACGATAATTTTTTAAACTAAAAATTAAACTATTTAATTTTTGGTTGAACAATTATCTTTTTTAATTGAAAATTTGTCTTTTTTTTGGTAGAAATTAAGCTTTTTGGTTGAAAATTCAACTATTCCAGTTGAAGATTCATCGTTTTAGTTCACAATTCATCAGTTTGGTTAAACATTAATTTTTTTACTGAAAAGTCCATCATTTCCTTGAAAATGCATGTATTTTGTGGAAAATTCGTCTTCTTTGGTAGAAAATTAATCTTTTTGATTTAAAGTTCAACTTTTTGGTTTAAAATTCATCAATATTGTGAAAAATGCAATGTTTTGACTTGAAGCGAAAAAAATGTGAAGTGTTTTAAATTTAATTTATTATAGTACCCACATTAATTTTACCTGAGTATGCACTGAATTTTAAGCATAAGATAAAATAAAAATTTGTTTGAATTATTTTTCAAATTCATGTACTTTAGAGAAAAAAGCAAGAAATGATTAATTATGTTTTTAGTATTATTTAATTCATGGATGGTGCGAATATATTTGAGAATATCTTGTAATATAATTGGTCAAAGCTTTCTAAATTAAACACATTAATTAAATACCTAGAAAGTGAAAAAACATTTATAAGCTCGCGAAACTGTGTACATACTCCGAGTCGATTGTTTAAGAAAATGCGAAATATTTAAATGGCTTCGTACTATGAAAAATTACACTTAAAAAAAACCTTAACTGCCAGGGCATTTTTTTCAGGATTTGAGTAGACACCCTGAAATCATAATTCATTTGTAGATTATGCATGTAGATTTTTATTTCTAGTAATGTAAATTGTAACATTTCTGAAGTCTGTTAAAACAAATGTATCCTTTTTTTAGATTATGCAATAAAATGTTTATATATTTTAAATATTCACTTTTAAAGAATTATCCATTGAAAGAAAAATTGGAGCTTGGAGATAAAAAAATTTTTTTTTTTGGTTTCAAAAAATGTCTTTTTCATCTTAAATGTAGATTTGTACAAAGTAATGCGAGTCAAAAAGTATAATCGCGAATAAGAAGTTCAATAAGATGGCAATGGTTTCTGGGTTAGAAGCAATCCAAATCGCCTCTTTAAAGTGATGCGTTCCCTCGAGTATTTATCTTCCGGGGAAAATCGAGCTGCAAGAATAAATTGAAATATTGGGTATATTCATATCTAAATATTTTGCACAATTAGGGAAACAATGTAAGAATATTAAATTACCTGGATGAGCTGAGAGTGTTGGTCGTCCAGCGGGATCTACTTTCTGAAAATTAAAAAAAAAACTCCAATAGCTGCAGGGTAGACATAAGAAAATATACATGACCGTCCGCGAAGAAAGAAACATAACGCTCAGTTGCTTAATTTTACAGGAAGAGCGATTTTTTCAGATATAAGAATAATATTTTTCGTTATAAAAGAGCAAATAAGGAACTATAGATGGGTGTAAAAAACTAAAAATCGATTTTTTTCGCGGACGGCCACATATTTTGATCAATAAAACCAACGGTTGAGAACTTTTAGTTTTCATGAAATTGAACTTTTTGTGGATACATTTTTGGCCTCCTTGTAACGTTTATAATCATCTACAAATAATCCCTTTCAATGAGAAAAATCTTAGGAAACCTTATGCGAATTGAGAAACATTTGTACTTTTTAATACTCTTTACGTTTCACCGTTTTATTAGCGTTTTTAACCGGAAATTGACATTTTTAAATAAAAATATTATGTAAAGTAATTAATTATTTATACATTAATTAATTATTTTAACTGTTGAACAATTTTAGGTTACGTCGGCGTTTTGAATCGAAAATTAGTATTTTCAAATAAAAATCATTATAATTTGAACTAGATTTAGAATCTTTTAACAATTTTGGATTATGTTATTGTTTTTACTCGGAAATTAATATTTTGTAATTTCAAAGAAGATTCACAACTTTTTAACCATTTTTGGTTATGTTGGCATTTTACACCAGAAGACGGTACTAAAAGTATAAAATCATTCAGTTATGTTATATTATTGTTTTTTTTTTAAATTATGAGTGTTTTTATTTAAAAAATTAATAGATTTAAAAGAAAATTTACAATTTTCAACAACTCTATGTTATTTTGATGTGGAAATTGGTATTTTTAAACAAAAATCATGAGAATTCAAAGAAGGTTTATAATTCTAAACCATTTTCTGTATTTTTCGTCAATTAATTAATATAAATGTTTATCAGTGTTTTATTTTTTATTATTTAATATTAATTAGTACTTTTCGTCGGAAATTATTAGTATTGTTATTAAAAATCATTAGATTTGCAAAGAACATCAACAATTTTTTAGCAATTTCAAGTTACGACGAAAAATAGTACTTTAAAACGAAAAATCATTATAATTTGAACAAGATTTAGAATCTTTGAACAATTTTGGATTATGTTCGTGTTTTTGGTCAGAAACTGGCATTTAAAAAATTATATTTCAAAGAAGATTCACAACTTTATCAACAAATGTAAGGTAATGTTGGCGTTATATACCAGAAATCGGCATTTTTTTACAATAAATCAGTTATTTGAATGCTACCACTATTTCGCCATACATGTATGGCGAAATAGCCGACGTTAGCTTATTTCGCCATACAATTATGGCCAAATAAGGACGGTACCTTATTTTCCCGTCGGAATTTATTTTTTTATTGTCATTTTTTCGAAAAGCGCTACGTTTTCGAGCTACGAGCGATTTAAGTTTGAAAAATAAGCAAAACGAGCCATTTTCATAAATTTTTTTCTCGGTTTCTACTGGAGCTTTTTGAATTTTCTTTATTCGAGGTTACTCGCCGAAAGTTGTATTTTCATGCAAAATGTTTTTTATCCTGGCGACTTTCTTTCCCCTTTCAAGATTTGCGATCAAAAACTCGTGAAATTCACTGATTATCCACGAGCGGGCGAGTAGCCGGAAAACAAAATATCGATTCGCGAACTATTGATATAGTAACTGTATACTTTTCAATTAATGATAGTATCGCATAGTTATCTAAGATTACGATTTATACCTTACATTTAAATGAAAAATAAAGAAATGTATGGTTGTTATAAGAAATGAATATAATAATAGCTATTCATTTATTTATTTTTACAAAAAATATACTTTTGTATTTGAATATAAACTATTGTAACTCTTATATAAAAAATACGATATTCAAAAAAAAATTTAACTAATCGCGCTCTTGCAAACCTCCGCAGCGATGAAGAAATTGGTTCTTGCTTATCACAAGGTTTTAAATGTTTCGATCTGTGCTCTTGCTCTATAAAATGTAAAAATCTATAAATACAAACTGGCGATATTGAAGCAGGGGCTGAATGTGAGACTAAAGATTAGTTGTTCATCTAATAGTTAAAAATAAATATAAATAAAAGTTTATATTTAAGCATAAATATATATTTTGTATTAATAAATAGTTATTATTATATGCATTCCTTGTAACAACATTAAATTTTTTTATTTTTCATTTAAATGTAAGGTATAATTCGTAATCTTAGATAAATATGCGATACTATAATTAATTAAAAAGTATACAGTTACTATATCAATAGTTCGCGAATCGATATACTCGCCCGCTCGTGGATAATCAGTGAATTTCACGAGTTTCTGATCGCAAATCTTGAAAGGGGAAAGAAAGTCGCCAGGATAAAATAAATTTTGCATGAAAATAAAACTTTCGGCGAGTAAGCTCGAATAAAGAAAATTAAAAAAGCTCCAGTAGAAACCGAGAAAAAAAATTATGAAAATGGCTCGTTTTGCTTATTTTTCGACCTTAAATCGCTCGTAGCTCGAAAATGAAGCGTTTTTCGAACAAATGACAAGAGTTAAAAAGTGCTTATTTTTGCCCAAAATATATAATAAATGTGTTTTCGTATCGATTTTTCAATCCTTTTTAATTTTGCAAGTTAATTTTGCAAGTTAATAACAAATTACTGACCATTCGTCCGAAAAAATGTCACGAAGGTTTTTTGTTCGCAACAACATAATACATCGATTAGAAAATGTTTTATTCTGGCGAAACGATCTGATCGGTCAACTCGTTCTTTTATACGTCTTTTTAGGGGTTATGTATTATTATATAGTAGATTATAATGAAAAAATTAATCATTAAAAAGGCAATTATACGAGGGTCGTTCCAAAAGTAAGTTCCGACATGCTGGGAAAAATAGAAAAAAATTCGAAATTAAAGAAAATTATATATTTTGATTCGTCAGGATCTAGATTATTTTTTAACATAATCATAAAACCGCTCCAAATATTCCGAAATTATTCGATAAACTGAGGATCAGGTCAGTTGAAGACTTGGATGAAGATTTCAACAATATCATTTAGGGTTTACCTCGACATGCACATAACTCCTTCTCCATACACTGAAGTAACCCTACGGTGAATTTTGGAAACACCAACACCTTCTGAGACTAAAAATTTTATAACAGATCGCACTTCACAATCGAACACGCTAGTCAGGGGAAGCTCCATGATTACAATAATACTGATAAGAGAAAACAGCTGATAACGATCTGATAAAAATTCAGTGATGTCCTGACATACAAATGAAAATATCCCCGTCCAATTTTTCCTTCCCAGGCCTTTTCCCGCCAATTTATAAAATGTCGGAACTTACTTTTGGAACGACCCTCGTATATTGTACCAGCGAAACATGTGAGGCGAATTATCTACAAAATCTCAACGATAGGGCTCGGAGGTGGTTCTAACCATCGCTGTTAAGTGGCGCAAAAATCGAATGCATGAAATTTAAATTTCATTATACTTTGCTATTATCGCTATGAACAAAACATTTAGATTTTAAGAAAAAAAAAA
>CAKNWT010256469.1:0-28643 GCA_932066315.1 Andricus coriarius
TACGCGGGGAAGCAAAAGTGACCTTTATGTGGAGAATTACCCATATAATGTATCTAAAATTTTGAAAAGGTGTCGATTATATTACAGACTATCGACTAATATCAAAAGAACGATGTCGAAGTTATCAACGCACCTTGAAACATAACATGAAATGTTAAAAGTATATAATGTGTTTAAAATTATTGAAATGGTGTCGATTATTATTACAGACTATCGACTAATATAAAAGAACGGTGTCAAAGTTATCAACGAGTCTTGAAACACAACATGAAATATTGAAAGTATATAATGTATTAAAAATATTGACAAGTTGTCGATTATTATTACAGACTATCGATCAATATCAAAGGACGGTGTGTAAGTTATCAACGAGTCTTGAAACACAACATGAAATGTTGAAAGTATATAGTGTGTCAACAAATTCTTTAAAAGGTGTCGAGTATTATTAAAGACTATCGACTAATTCAAAGAACGGGGTCGGAATTATCAACAAGTATCAGATGTTTTGGTAATTATGAAAAAAAATGTTTAGTGTCGACGAATATCGAGACAGGAGTGTCGAGAGACCAAGAAGGTGTTGAGAGTGTTTTTGCTGCATGTTGTTATATTTTCTTATTGGTTCTTTTTTTGTGTCCTGCCATGGGATTTCCCTTTCCCGTTGTATTCTTACCTCCGATTCTTCTTCCTTTCGCCTTTCCTCTCTGTCCTCTGTCATTTATTTTTTTTACTTCTTGGAATTGGTTTTATTTTCCCCGTGTTATTTTGTTTGAGTATTTCATGTATTCGAATGTAGCTTTAAATTTTAGGTTTTGGACGGTTTGGTGTTTGCTTTCGGATGTAAGGTCGGCAGTTTCATAGTTGATTTGCTGCTTGTCTTACGTGTTTGTGAGGGTGGTCCTTTAGATCTTTTTCCTCAGCTCCGGCGAGTCTTTGTAGTAGCCAATCGCAGACCCGGCATTCTTTTAAATGGTTTTCGTTTTCCACCACTTTTATGTGGTTTTGGCATGGGTAGCATTTCAGGTGTTTTTTCATCTTTCTGAAATTAAAGGTTCGTACTATCTAATTTGTCTTCGGAGTCGGTTTTTCTAAATTTTGATGAATTTAGTTATTTTGCTCATATTTGATTCGTATTGTTTAGTTGGTGCTATTTTGATCCATTGCCCTTTTGCCATTGTATAAATTTAGATATTTCAACTTAAATTCGTTAATTTTGTTAATACCCACTTGCCCTTATCTGTATTAACGTTGCCCAATTTGAAATCGTTTATATTCCATTCTCCGTTGCTTTTCCCTTGAAGGTTTTTAAATTGAGATATAGTTGGGGACATTTTTTTCTCAATAATAAAAGGGCCTTCGTATTGGTCGTGTAGCTTGCCTGCCTTTTTATCTGCTTTACTTGATAATTTGATAACTACTTTTAATACCCTATCGCCTACATTGTACTCTATTCGTCTTTTTCTTAAATTATCTCTAATTGCTTGTTTATCGTTTGCTTCATATAAATATTTGTTCGCCTCTATTATTATTTGTAATTTACTGCGTCTGCCGTCCATTTATCTCCATTCTGAAACTCAATATCGCTATCGCTTTCCAAATTTCTTTCAAGGGACTGAACAGGCTATAATTCCCGACCTAAATTTAAGAAGACTGGTGTGAATTGTGTTGACTAGTTTTTAATAGTATTTATTGCGAACTGTAAATCGTCAATGTGTTCGTCCCAGGTGGGGTGGTCGTTATCTAAGTATGTTTTGATGTATGTATATCATTAAGCTATTTCCCTTTCGGCGAGCCTCTAGGGGTAAGCGTGACACTACCCGATTCGGGTAGTGCTTTTTAGGTGGATTTGTAGTAAATGGGCTCACCACACCCACGACCGCCAACAGCAACGCAGTAGTATCAGACGGTCACCCATCCAAGTACTAACCGCGCCCAACACTGCTTAACTTCAGTGATCTAACGGGAACTGGTGCTTCCAGCGTGGTATGGCCGTTGACCGTTGGCCGTTTGATAATTCGTTTAAATGTTTCATCATAATATTCTGTCCGATTTGCCTGTGGGTAATATTTAGGTGTTTTTGTATGTCTTATCCCAAATTTTTCCGTTAGATTTCTTAAATTTTGTGTACAAATTCCGTGCCATTGTCGGCGTGGAGAATCCGTGGTGGTCCCCAACGCGAAATGACACGTTTGTGGAATTCTGACTCTGGTGTTATCTCGTTAGTTTTTCTTGTCCGAATTATCTCTTCCCATTTTGTGAAAATACCTACAAAACTAATAAATATTGTTTTTTTTCTCTTTTTTGAAATCGGTAATGGGCCCATGATATCTGCAGCCATTATGGTCCATGGTTCTTAAATGATTCATTTTCCCGTTACGCTGGCGAAAGTATCAGATAGGAATTAATTCCGCGCTAATCCGAAGTCATCCGCATCATTCCGGAATTTGTATCCGAACCCATCCGAGTTAATTCGAACCAATCCGAAAAATGTCTACATTTCGTTCGTTCCTAATCGGTCAAAAATTAATCCGAGTCAATCTGGTTCAATCCGAACTTCCATTCCGAATAAATCCGAAACAAATTTTCAATCCGAATGAATCTAATTCAATCCGAACTCGGATTCATTCGGATTGAAAATTCAGTGTATATCGATCCGAGTTCGGATTGATTCGGAGTGAAAAATTGAATAGATCCCTGGCCAGAAGTAGTACTCTGAAAATTCTCGCGTGCGTTTTTTCGGATCCTAAATGTCCTGCTTGTATGTCATCGTGATTTGCATTTAAAACCTGTATTCGTAATCTTTGGGGTACGACGAGTTTCCATGGGCTAGAGTATGGTAATAGAGTACATTTTAGTGGGTCAGTTCTGTAAAAATAGAGTTGCGAATCTCTGATTTGCCATTTTTCGTGTTGTTCCGGTCTTTCTTTAACTTGTCTCATTTTTGTTGAGTACCAATCGTCTGTTTTGTTGTCTACGTCCGCTTTCGGTTTTTCAGTACTATAAGCTCATGCGAACGCGAATACTTTTGTTGATTCTCCTGATCTCGAAAGAGTGTCAGGGACAAAAGTTAAACTTCCTTTTCGATATATGACTTCATAGTCAAATTCGATTAGTTCTAATGCCCATCTGGCTAATCGGCCAGTGGGGGTTTTTAGGTTGTGAAGCCACTTTAATGCTAAGTGGTCCGTGATTACATTAAAACTATAAACTTCTAGATATGGCCTAAATTTTTGTATGGCATCATTTAGGCTTCTACTTGCGCGTATACAGTCACGTAATTAATGCCGTTAATTGTTTGCGTAAGTAAGGCTCTTAACCCTGTATTACTCGCGTCGGTTTCGAGTTGGAAGGGTTGAGTAAAATCTTGTTCTAATCCCCAATCCCATGTTTTATCTTTTCAAAGTAATCTGTTCATTGATTCTATTATTTCCGCAAAGTGTGAGATGAATTTTCTATACCAACTTTCCATCCCTATTATACGCTGCAATTCTTTAATATTTTTCGTTTTAGGAAATTCTAATATTGTCTGATTTTTTTAATCATCTATTTGCAGTCCTTTTTCAATAATTTTAAAACCTAGATATTTAATTTCTGAGCAGCCGAACTCACATTTGTCAGGGCTGATCGTTAAATTTGCCTCATTTATTTTGTCTAATGCAATATTTAAATATTTTAAATGGTCTTCGAAATTTTGTGTTACTATTACAATGTCACCTAAAAAACACAAAACTTTTGGCTTTAAATCTGTAGTGATATGTTGTCCACAAGTCTCTGGAAAGTGGCTGGAGCATTGGTTATACCTGTAACATTGGTCAATTGTTTGGCCGCTGAGATCGTTTGGAAGAATATATTTATTCCTGCTAGATCCGATTTACTGATTTCTTTAACCGCAATTTCTTTATCATAACTCTTGAGCCACGCATTTTGAAAAGTAAATTATCCCCAGGAAAGTTTATTTGTCTCTGTCTTTAATATGTCTGTCGCAATTCAAACAGCTTTTATGAACCCTAGGAATCAGGACAAGGTTATTTTCCCCATCGGTGTAAGTAACGATACTTTTCAAAGTGCGCAATCCTCGAAATTTGAAATAGTTAGCGGCTAGAAATTCACGAGATATAAAATTTTCTTGTGATCTTATCGCTGCGAATGCCAATGATTTAATCGAATTTATCTCTAACGGGTTAAGTTTTATTTCAAATGCCAAACAAAAAACCAATTAAGTTGAAAATATTGAAAGGATGTGGACTAACTTGAGCGCGTATGGAGTAACGGAAACGCCTGACTCCAAATTGCTTATTGTAAGTTTAAATTGTGTTCGAGAAATCCTGAAATTCCTAATCTAACGCGTGTTTTTTCGTACCTAACACTGTATCCAGGAGCATTTATTATTAATCTTTAATTTCACTCTGTTCCTTTTCACTTTTTCAAATTAAGCTTTATTTTAATTCAACTAAGTTCCATGTTGAAATTCAAATTCCGCTTAGTTTATCTAGCCTTTCAATTTACTGTTACTTTCGAAAAATGAGCTCAGGACTCACAGAGATACTGATTGCAAAATTTCAAAAATTTGGCTCAAATACTAACTTGGGTGACGAAATTCTTCCACTTTAATTTTCATTAAAACTTCACACGTCAAATGTCAGACGGACTAATTTCCAGGTCTTAGCCCTGGTTGAGTAGTCGGTTTTAACGAGCAAGGTTCAAATTTTATAATCAAAATGGAAAGTCTTATCAGTACCCAATTCCAGAATGGGAAACCAGTTCACCCATCTCTTACCATTATGAGCATTAGTTCTCAATTTCCAGGCCTAAGACCGGTTGAAGGAAAACCTTTGCTTTGGCAAGACGCGAGTCAAACGTCATCACTATGAATTCGGGTAAGTTAGGATTCGAATGTTGTGGAAAGGAACCAATTTCGGCTGATAAAAAAATAAAATTTTTAAAAGTAATAAAAAACCTGAGTGTGTTAAATTCCTGGATACCTTGTCTCCCGAAAATTCGCGAGATCGTGATGGTCTCGACCAACGCCTTTGATGCTTCGATTCCAGCTAGCCTGGTTGTTCTTCTCAGAACTCCGTTCGCCTGCTCGGGTAGATTGCAAGTGAAGTCTCGATCGCGCGGTTTCGATCGAGTCGTACCATGTATCGTCGGTTCCGCTGGTCTCCCTACTCTTCGGGGTCTGGTTGCGCGCGCGTTTATCGATTTTCCGCTTGTCTTACTGACCTCTATCTCTGAACTTGAATTTCGTGTCGTTATCTCTATTTTTCTTATCACTGTCACTTTCCTTCTCCTTGTGCACAGCTGATGATGCGAATTTATCGATTTTCAGCTAATCAGCTGACTTATATTTGGTCTCTATAATTGTGTTCTTATATAGGCTGGCGCGGTGATGGTTTGAACCGTCTTAATGCCTCCCCAAATTAAAAAATTTTTTGATTTTTTAAAATATTTTCTAATTTCCCTTAGCGTGTAGACTATTATGTATGACTATTATGTAGACTATTACTGTGAGAATGCAGAGTAACTATGTTACTATTATTACTATTATTTATCATATTCATCTTCTAATTGATAGGTGTTTCCTCCTATGATTTTCGAGTAATAGATTCCTCCAATTGTTTGTCCGTATGTTTCTTCGTCTGTTTCGTCTTCTTCTGTTGGCTTGTCCTGAGTTGTGATGTCTTCTTTTGCTGGTTCTTCATTGTCTTGTGTTGCAGTTATTTTATTTATTTATTTTTTTTTTTTGTTTTACTAACGAATACTGTTCCTGGACGTTTTCCTAGTCCAAATCTTGGAGTTTGGATAAGTTTGTTTTTGGTGGGTATTTTTAAGATCGTAGATCTGCATGTTTGGTGTTGAATTGGTTCCGATATTGGATTGGTGACAGTTTTAATTTTCGCGTATAAAGAGTTCCCTTTTATTATTCTCTCGTTAGCTTGCACTCCTTGGCCAGTTACTTTAGTTAGTCTGTGTCCGTCAATTTTTCGTCCGTTTCTCTGCTTGTCTGCACATTTATTAAAAATATTCTCTGTTTTATTTATCGCGCGTTTGTGTGTGTTTTATGTGAATAAAGGAATTTTTAATTTTTATTTCTTTATATAATGTTTAATGTTTTGCTTCTGTGATTTTACCTTGTATTGTTCTTTGCTACGTGTTTCTCTTACTTCACTACTTTTCCCGATTGACCTTGTTGGTTTTGGTTCTCGTTGGTTCAGATGCTCACGAATAACTGATTTGAAATTTATTTTCTTCTTGTCAGCTCGCTGCTGTTTTCTTTTTCTAACTAATGTTTCCTTTTCTAATTTCGCATTTGTGATTTCTTCCTTATGATTATTCTTCTTATTTACTCCTGTCGGCGATTTTGCACGTGCTGAGTCTATGTACGCTTATTTTCTACTTACAGTTTTAGTTTCTTTAAGTTTTAACTACCGTTTAGGTATCTTAATCTACTGTCATTTTTTTTTTCTTTATATCTTCTAACTCCTTTTTCATATATTTTCCTTTTTCTTTTGCTAGTTACTATTTGGCTCATTTTGCCTTCCCTATTGTAACCATATTTTAACTTTCTGGCTCATTTTGCCTTGCTTATTTTTTTTTCAATTGTTTTCAACCTAATTTCAAAACAATTTTCAAATCGCTTATTTCTACTGCCAAAAATTAGTACTTAGTGAACCTGGAAGAAATCAAGGACTGGAAGACGTTCCGAGAAGCCTTTGTGAGTACATTCGCAAACACGAAAAATCACTGACAGAAAAATTCAACGAGATGCAACAACGCTGCCAGGGAGAAAACGAAGACACGAGGGAATATTTTTTCGATAAATTGCGCTTGTGCAAAACCTTGGGTTTTGATCTTGATGAAACGAAAACTCAATTAGCCATTGGATTTTGGTCCAAGGATTTGAGCACCGGCGTCATGAACAAATCGCACTTCGATATAGACGACTTGCTTAAAGATATAAGACAATTTGAAGCTTAGGAAGCAGCAAGAAGGCAGAGAATTGGCGCGAGGAGGGAGCACGTCAAATCATTAGCTGATCAGCGGAAAGCAGGGGCATCGGCTGGCGAGCAACGAGGATCGACGCAGATAACAATGAAGGAATCCGAACAGTTGCAGCAAAATAATGGTAGTTTTAAGAACTCTAAGGATGTGAGTATCAATCGAGAGTGTTTTAGATGTCATGCGAAGGATCACTAGGTGAAAGATTGTACTGTTAAAAATGAGGTAAGATGTTACAATTGTAATGAAACTGAGCATTTATCCGCTAGTTGTACGAAACCTAGGTTGCCTAAAGCAGAATCTAATTTGACAAAACAAAATATATTCGAGGGTACTAGTACAAAATATGAAAAAAAAAATTAAGATAAAGAACATAGAATTTCTCGCGCTGATTGATCCTGGGAGTTGTGATTGCTTGATTCGAGCGTCAGCTGTACTAAGGAACGGGTTTGAATTTACAAAAATGCGAAATGAAATAGAAGGTTTGGGGGGGGGGGGGGAGGAATAATTTCAGATGGAATCATTTTCGAAAATTTGATCGTAGATGGGTGTGAAGCGGAAAGAGTTCGAATTCGTGTAGTGCAAGATGATGCTCAACGTTATGACGTCATAGTAGGAAGAAACTATACTGATTTACCACAGTTTGCCTATTATCGACATGGCGATACGCTTAACTTTGTTTACCAAGAGGATTTTCCCTTTCAAACTTATCCGAAGCTAGAAACTCCAAAAAAAATTTTCAATAAACCCGAAGTAGTAGAGACGGTTAATATAGATCGAGTCACAATAAATTTCATTTGGGTTAAAATAAATGATCAAGAGGAATGGTTACCATTTGAGAATCAAAGTGACCAAGCGATAAGAATTGAAAAGGGTACTATGCTTGCTACGGCCCTTTCGGTCAAGGAAAATGTACCAGAAGTCATACCTTATAGCGAACCGATAACTGCGAATGAATTAGCTGACGATTGTATTTTGAAAACTGAGCAATTGACCGGAACTGATCCTCCCTATAGTGAACCGTATTTAGCTAATTCAAAAAAAAAGGGAGACAATAAAGTCAAAGGTTGCAGAGTGGAAAGAAGCCGGATTAAGTTCTGAAACTACTTCGCCATACGCGAGTCCATGTATATTGGTAGAAAAATCTGATGGTTCTCAAAGACTTGTAGTTGACTATCGACGATTAAACAAAAATACAGTTCGGATGAACTTTCCACTGCCAAACGTGGATGACGGCTTAGACGAACTGTACGGAGCAAATATTTTTGCCGTTCTTGATTTAGCGCAGGGTTACTTACAAATGCCTCTGACGGAAAGGACAAAAGAAAAAACAGCTTATATCACACAAGACGAAACCGGTCAATTTGAGCGTGCCATGTTTGGCCTAATGAACGCGCCATTTTACTTTGCGAAATTAATGAAAATTGTTTTCAGTCCTCATGGGAATAAGTTAGCTTTGACATATTTTGACGACATCTTAGTTCACGCTAAAGCTTGGGATGTACTAATGGAAAAAGTAGAGAAAATTTTAGGATTGCTAAAAGACGCCGGTTTAACGTTAAGCATTAAGAAATTTAAATTTGGTCTTGAAAAGGTTGAATATTTAGGTTATATGTTTGGAAAATGCGGAATTAAACCAGGAAAAAGAAAACTGCGCGCGATCTTGGAGTTTCCGACTCCTAGTGACGTTCATGGAGTACGTAGTTTCATTGGTTTGGCTAGTTTCTTTCGAAGATTCATATCACAATTCGCAATGTTTGGTGGCTCCGTTGACTGAATTATTTAAAAAGGATGTAAAATTTGAATGGAATGAAAGAACGGAAAAGGCTTTTCAAATGGCTAAAGAAAAAATGGCGAGTAAACCGATTCTAGCTTATTATAACCCGAAAGCCTTATGAACCGAGCTGCATACCGATGCATGCGCCGAGGGTTTGGGGCGATGTTATTACAGTGTAATGGGAATGGCATGTTACAACTAGTCTATGCAATCAGTAGGCGAACTTCAGAAACCGAAAGAAGTTATCACTCTACGAAATTAGAATTGATGGCCATCGTTTGGGCCATGGAAAGATTGCGAGCTTTTCTAATAGGAATTAAGTTCCATGTTATTACTGATTGCCAAGGTCTCGTTCACATTAATTCACTAAACACTAGAAATCATCAGATTGTACGTTGGCTTAATTTGATTTCTGATAACGAATGTGAAATTCACCATCGTCCGGGTTTAAGAATGAAACACGTCAATGCGGTATCTAGGGCACCCGTCGAGGCCCCGGATGAGTTCTTAGAGTCAGCTACTGTTTTTAATGTTTTAGTCAGAGAAGATGAGATTGTAATGTATCAGAGAAGTGATGAAGTATTAACACGAAAGATGAATATTTTAGAAAAACCGGAGCGAATACGTACACGTAGAGAAAATGGAGACGTTAAGGATTGTGTATTGACTAATGGAATTCTGTCTAAAAAAAGTTCGACTGATGAGAGCAAACTTTTATATGTTGTTCCCCGTGCTATGCGTAAGGCACTGGTAATTAAAAATCACGACCTATCAAGTCATTTTGGCGTAGATGGGACTCTAGCCCGTATAATCGAATATTATTATTTTCCTAAAATAAGAAATTATATTCGAAGGCATTTTACATCATGTGTGAAATGTTTATTCGCTAAACATAAGCCAGGCAAACAAGCAGGTGAATTACACCCAATTCCCAGGGGAAATCGACCCTTCGCAATATTACACTTAGATCACCTAGGACCGTTCGTAACATCTGCGCGAAATAACGTCATGCACAGGCTAATGGTCAAGTAGAATGCTTAAATAAGACCATTGAACCGGCTTTACAATCTAATTTGACAGACACTGAAGGCAGACACTGTGACGTTGGGCTCCAAAAATTAGAGCGGGATTTAAATACCTCAATATGTAAAACTACCGGCAAAACTCACTACGAAATGTTATATGGTTATATACCGCGATTTAACGAAGGTCTTTCACGAGAATTAACTGGAAGAAGCGAAACATATTGTATTCCAGATTCGATCCGTAGAGAAATGATTGACGAAATTGAGCGTGAACAAGAAAAAGCGAAGGAGAGGTACGATAAATCTCGTGTGAAAAATGTAAAGTTTAAGGTAGGCGGAATTGTCGTTGTAAAAGGGCCTAAAAAGTCTTCCGGCGAATCCATGAAGTTGCAGGCTAGAAATACGGGACCTTTAGTAATTAAGGAAATTCTCCCCGCCGACACGTATCGAATTCAAAGCTTGACAGCAAAAGGCGAATCAAAACTAGCAACAACGGCTCACGTAAGTCAGATGAAAATATGGCGTGGATTTGAAAGCGATAGTGATAATGAAAATGATGAAGATAAAACCGACGACGAGGATGATAGTCCACCTGTAGAAAATCCAAATGTATTGTTATCGGTTGATCATCATTCTGATAAGAAAATTGCACCAAAAACATCGGTTTCAGATACGTCAGCTGAAAATGCGAATCAAAATGCATCCTTCAGACGAAGTTCGCGAATTCGCCAAAGACCGAGTAGATATGGTCAACCTCAAGACTAAGTATAAAATTGGTTTGTAATGTGTTGTAGCTTGGTGACCAAGCTAATTTTGGATGTCCGAGTGTTAGTAAGTTTATGTTTTGAATAATCCAGTTATATTTTACTAGTGTATTAGTTGGCAGTCGTGTCGTATCGAAGCGTAGTTGTGATCCCGGAAGGGAGTCAGTCTGGCCAGAGAATTCTTAGCGAACGTATCTCGAAACCTGGGCCTATCGTGGCGTAGAATTTAGCCTTCGTGGTGTTCCTAGCTATTCGTGACATTAATTATTAACTCTGTGTTCAGCCCGGACCGTTGGGTCGTTTATTTACCTTGTGTTTAATTATAATAAACTATTAAATCTAAAAGCATAGCGCGTCTTCACGGTTTCCTACCCATTATATTCCTGACTACTAAGAACTCTTATTCACTAGTTAATTTATTAGCTAACACTTATTTTTCTAATTGCTTTTTAAATTAATTCTGACTTATTTTTGTCTTCCCTTATTTATATACGTTTTTATTTTCGTAACTTCCTTGCTAGTCCTATTCTTAATCGTATTTCATATAATTAGGCTCATTTTTGGCTTACTTATTCACTGGGTACCTAATTTTACTCTTTTCCTTATTCTCAATTTCGCTTCTGTTTATTTTTTGGATATACTTCTATTTTCTAGTTCTATTTTACATTTAGTTTATTTACATTGACCTTTACCTTAGTACCTACCCTTTTTACAATCTTATTTTTACATTTTCGTTAATCGCTGTTGCGCTCCTCTCTAGGTGTGTACCTTTTCAGATCCTGTGTGTGGTAAATTCCTTTTTCTACTTCTTTTTCAGGGTCCCACAGGATGAACGTTCCCGGTTATCTCATTTTTTAATTCAAATGGCCCGTCATAAATTTGTAGAAATTTGGCCAGGATCTTCTTGCATTTATCTGACTGATTGAGTAACTTTATCAGAACTTTTTCTCCCACTTCTGATTTGGTGATTTTGTGTTGCTCGTTGACTCTTTGTGCCCTTTTCTTTGCTTATGACACGATATTTTTGTACGTGATTTCTATCTTTCTCTTATGGTCCATGTTTGGCATGAATGGAGGTAAGTTTATACATGTTTCCTAGGCTCTTCTTGGGGTTTTATTTAGGTGTATTTCTATTGGTGTAAATTCTGTAGTCTCGTGGTGCGTCTCATTCATGCAATTTTCAATGATTCTCACCAATGAGAACCATGAATTGTGTCGTTCTCCGACTAAAGTTCTGAAAAATCTGGATAATTCTCGATGGATTCTCTCCACTATGTTGCTTTGTGGGTGTCTTATTGATGTGAATACTGCTTGAATGTTTTCTTCTCTTAGTGTTTCCAACCATTTCTCCCCCGTGAATTGTGTGTCATGGTCAGTGACGATTTTTTCTGGCTTTCCCAGCTTTGGAATATAATCATTAAAATTTTTTCCTATCGCTGCTTTTGCTCTGTGCTTTTTCTTAGTGGATAAAGTCTCACGTACTTGCTGAATGCGTCTATCGTTGATAGGATGTATTTATATCCTCCTTTGGATGCCGGGAGTGGTCCATAGAAGTCTATTGAAAGAGTTTCCCCAGGTTTTTTTGGATTGTAGTTTCTCATTTCGGCGTAGCAAGTCTGATTGGTTACTTTATTTTTCTGACAGTTGTCACAGCTTGATAGCCGTTTTCGAATCACTGTTGCGAGGTGTGGGTAGTAAAATAATTCGTTTAGCATTCTGAATACCCTTTGAGCTCCCACGTGTGCATATAACTCGTGGAATTCATAGATTATTTTGTCGATGATCCGTTTTGTTAGACAGAGTCTCCTTCCTTTGTTTGTATTTAAATGAACCAAATTTTCATGGACTTCGAATTTTTTTATTTTTCCCTCTTCTATGACCTTTAGTCGGTTCTGTAGAGTAGCGTACTCTTTTTGTTCTTGTGCGAAGTTTTTAAATCTTTTTCGTAATTCTGAAGATGGTCTTTTTGTTAGCACGTATAGAAAGATCTTCCCTTCGTTCAAATCGAATGGTTATCCATTCGTTCGATATCGAACCATAGTCTTGGATAGCCATGATTCACCGGGTGAGTCTTCCACTTACCAATTTGCAGGTTTTTAAAAAAGTAAGTGCCTTATGATCGGTTCGGATAACCAATTTGGCTCCTAAAACATAGGATCCAAATTTTATTAAAGCCCAAACTATAGCTAGTAGTTCTTTTTCCGTTGTGTAGTAAGATAATTCAGATCCTTTAAGAGTCCTGCTGGCAAACGAGATTGGTAGGGGCTCCCCTGCTTCGTCCGTTTGGTAAAGTACTGCTCCCAGTGCTACGTCACTAGCATCGGTTTGTTGGTAAAAGGGTTTACTTAAATCGGGATAGGTGAGAATGACGAACTCACAAAACAAACCCATTACTTTTTTAAATGCATCTTCTTTTTCGATATCCCAATTCCATTTATTTCCGACTCTTAGCAATTCAAGAAGTGGCACAATTTCTTGAGCATGCTCGTTTGTAAATTTAGTATAATAGTTTATTAATCCTAGAAATTCCCTTAATTTTTTTAAATTGCTTGGTGTTGGAAAGTTATGGAAAACCTTGATCTTTTCTGGGCCTGGTTTTATTCCAAGATGTGTTAATAGGTGTCCTAGAAACTTTACTTCCGGAAGAAAAAAATGAGATTTTTTAAAGTTCACCAATACGTTGTGATCCTGTAGGCGTTGAAAAAGAAGTTCTAAGTGGTCCAGATGCTGAGAAGTATTTTGAGATGTACATAGTATGTCACCCATAAATGTAATTATAACATTTCCGATTGCTCTTAAAACTAAATCTAGTGCTGTCACTAGTGCCACCGTACTTGTTTTTAGTCCGAAAGGAGTAACCACACACATTCGTAATCATTCGTCATTAAATCGCTCAGTTTTCGCGCATCTAAACACATTCGGATTGATCCATCCTTTTTCGTAGTGATAACTAACGGGTTAATATAAGCGCTGTTGGATCGTTGGATAATTCCTAACTTTCAATTTCCTTATTAACTTTATCTCTGAGAAATATTGGCACGGGATAAGTTCGCATCAAGAACGGTCTTTTGTCGTCAATTTGTAATTCGTGTTTGTATACATTGATCCTACCTGAAGTTTTTGAGAAAACTTTTTTATAACGCTGTATCAGTTTGAAAAAGCTGTCTTTTTCATTAGGATGAATTTCTTCGGCGACTAAATATTTTCCTAAGCAACTCAAATATCTCTCTTTTTGAGAATTTTCGAGATCAAATATTAAACGTATTCTTATTGGATCTTCGTCCACAAATTCTATCTTTATAGTTTTTTTCTTTATCTTTCAATTCCATTGTATTTTTTTCAAAATCAATTTTACTTCTTAATCTTTTCAATAAATCAACCCAGTTATACATTCTTTTTTGAGTTTGGGAACTATTAAAAATACATAGGCTCCATTCCAATTGCTTATTTTAAAATTCGCATAGACCTGATGTTTCAATTTTACAGGTTTCGCTCCAGTATCTCCTACTATACTTGTTCCAACTATTGGCAACAATTCGCATTTAAAAAATTTTTCAACATTATTTTCAAAAAAGTTTTCTGAAACACATGTTACTTCGCTTCCAGTGTCTATCAATGCTTTAGTTTTGATATTTTGAATTTCGATGTGTATTACTGGACATTTATCGAGGTTTCTAACTATTTCATTATCATCATTTTCTAATAAATCGCCGCGCATATCAAGTGGAAGAGGTTTTTTAAAATCATTTGGCCCCGGATTCGCCTCTATTGTACACGTTTTTACCAAACCGAGGCTTGAGCGTTTCCCGGCACATTTTGCCCATTTCCGGCTTCATGATTTTGCACCTCTTCCCGAATACACCTTACCATTTTATTTATGGTGTTTGTCCTCGGATTTCCGTTAGTCGGATTAATTTTATTTACATTTTCATACGTATAAGTTTTACCAGATTGTCCATTTTCCGGACTTACAGCTTCTGGTTTAAAATTTTCACGCCTATAAATGCCGTTTTCTACATTCCCATAAGCGTACTTGGGGATAGTCCCCGTTTGATTTCTAGGATTTGTGTTAGCAGGACCAACTGACCATTCCCCATTTTTATGCTCATATTTTGTATTACGATCATCAAAGTGTTTATATTTGACGTCCCCATTTTGGTTTTCTTGATTTTCCCTGAAAATTGTTTTCGCGGTTTTGATATCCCGAGTTTCGATTTTCATAATTTCCCTTGTAGGAATTTCTGTTATATTTTTGATCAATTGTTTCGGAATTACCTTTTCTGTTATTTATATCTCCATAGTGTCTATTCTCTTGACCATAATAATTTCGATAATTATCGTGGTCATGAGATTGATTTTGATATCCTTGATCATGATAATCCTTATTTTCGCGGTGGAATCTACCATTTTCAAAACTATTCCTTTGATGATCGTGATCAAAAGTTTGATTATGATACTCACGTGAATTTTCGCGTCCTTGATATCGATTAAAATTTCTATAATTGTTACGCGTTTCTCCTCTGTACTTATTATATCTCTCATTCGAGTGATGATTATCATATACCGGGTTGTTTCGTGGCGAATTATATTCCCTATTATTCAGTGGTCCTGATTGGTCCACACCATCCAAAAATTCTACAAATTCTTGTCATATCCTCATGTTCCTAATCCTTAAGCTTGCTGTGACTTCTTCGGTAAAATGTCTCGATAGACTTACAATAATCTTATAATCAGAAGGTGGCAGGATTAGATCTCTCGCCTAATTCATCATTTTGATAGCGTATTGAGAGCTAGTAAGTTTCCCTGGTATAAAACACCCGTACTGGAGATTTTTCCCGATTTCAAATCTCTTATCTGGATTCCAGTATTTATTGATAAATTTAGATGTAAATGACGACATGTTATCCATGCTGTTTTCGCGGGCCATTTCCCACCATTCTCTGGCGTTCCCTATAAACATGTTTGGATCATAAACGGGAAGTCATGTTTCCTAATATCAGCCGCCCTACCATATGTCTCTAAATCGTTTAAGAACATCATGGGGCGTTCTCGACCCGATCCCGAAAATTTTGGTATTGGATAATTTTTTAACCAAGGTGACTTTACGCTGGTTATCCCTAAATTTCTATCTATTCTAGATTCTAGCGTACTCTGATTTTCTTCGAGTTCGTTAAGCCTTTTTTGGTTTTGCATGTTGGCAACAATGCCACCGCCGTGATTGACGTGAATTTGTTCGGTTACGCGTTTTAGAGTGTCGACCTTTTTTTTACGTCTACAATACTCTCTTCTAAATACCCCGCATGAGCTTCACATTTTTGTTTTCTCTCATCGAGCTTAAAAATTATTTTATTGTTAAGAGTTTTAGAAGTTGAGTCCAATTGGCTTACTAATTTATTTTCTGCTTTTGCCGAAAGTTCTCTATTTTTATGTATAATGGTGGCCATTTTGTTTTGATTTCTAATACTATTGTTTAAGTTTTCCTGAACCTTTTGAATATCTTTCATTAGTTCCTCTAACATTTTATCGGTGTCTTCGGTTTCATTTAGTTCCAATTGGGACTCATTTTCTGTCTCTCTGTCGGCCCCATTTCCTATTTTATCTGTTTCAACGTTAGTTTCCAATTCTACATTTGCGGCATTTGAATCATCAAGCACTAGTAAATCATTTTGAGCGTTTTCTCCAACATTTTGTCTGGAATTTTCAAAATCAGTTTCTTTTAAAGTCGCATTCGGTTCCAGAAATTCTTCAACAGAACTTAGCATCATAGATTTGGATAACTTTATTTTCTCATTTATTTGCTTCTGAGATTTATCGTTATTATTTTCTTGGTTATCCATTTTTGATTTTGTGATTTTTTTTTTAAGAGATGAGGATTTTTCTTTTGATTTGTAGTCAGGCTGTTTTTAGTCCTTTTATTCTTAGTTATTTGGGAACCTTTTCTTAAAATTTCATTTGTTATTTTTTTAATTCTTACCTTATTTCAATTTAATTTCGAGATTGTCAGGTGTGACTTTGATTTTACTTAAATCAGAATTATCGTTTATTTCGATTTATTTCCATATTTTAATTTAGCGACTGTCAGATGTGATTTTGATTTTACTTAAATCAGAATTAACGTTTATTCCGATTTATTTTCATATTTTAATTTTATTTTAATTTAGCGACTGTCAGATGTGACTTTGATTTTATTTAGATTCTACCAATAACGATTTATTACTTCGCTTTGTATTATTGCATGGATTGCGTTGACATTATTTCCCTTGTTATGATTCCAATCACCGGGCGTTCATGCTTTCCGATTTACGACTCTATTATGCGAGGTAATGATTTTCGGCGTTCGCGTGACATGGATCACCGCGGTTGACGTGACCTCCCTTTCTTCTACTCGGATCTCAGTATTTTATTTTCGCTACTATTTGGATCTTACGCGAGTACGTTCCTGCAATCCCACACCGCTTTCAAAAACTCAAGTGTCCCACCAGGGGTACCAGTTGTAACATTGGTCAATTGTCGGCCACTGAGATCGTTTGGAAGAATATATTTATTTCTGCTAGATCCGATTTATTGATTGCTTTAACCGCAATTTCTCTATTATAACTCTTGAGCCACGCATTTTGAAAAGTAAATCATCCCCAGGAAAGTTGATTTGTCTCTGTCTTTAATATGTCTGTCGCAATTCAAACAGCTTTAATGAACCTAGTTATGTTCAAAAAAGGGATTGTTTTATTTGATTTTAATTAAGCCTGTTCAACAACTCACGTCCAATTATACAAACTGGATTGAGTGTTGGGAGGACATTAAAACTAGCCCTTACCACCCTATTTTGGAAAATTACTACTAAGGACACCCTAGGAATCAGGACAAGGTTATTTTCCCCATCGGTGTAAGTACCGATACTTTTCAAAGTGCGCAACCCTCGAAATTTGAAATAGTTAGCGGCTAGAAATTCGCGAGAACTGAAATTTTCTTGTGATCTTATCTCTACGAATGCCAATGATTCAATCGAATTTATCTCTAACGGGTTAAGATTCATTTCAAATCTCAAACAAAAAACCAATTACGTTAAAAATATTGAGAGGATGCGGACTAACTTGAGCGCGTATGGAGTAACGGACACGCCTGGCTCAAAAACTGCTTATTGTAAGTTTAAATTGTGCTCGAGAAATCCTGAAATTCCTAATCTAACGCATGTTTTTTCGTACCTAACACTGTATCCAGGCGCCTTTATTATTAATCTTTAATTTCACTCTGTTCCTTTTCACTTTTTCAAATTAAGCTTCATTTTAATTCAACTAAGTGCCATGTTGAAATTAAAATTCCTCTTAGTTTACCTAGCCTTTCAATTTACTGTTACTTTCGAAAAATGAGCTCAGGACTCACACAGATATTTATATTTCCAGGTCTTAGCCCTGGTTGAGTAGTCCGTTTTAACGAGCAAGTGTCAAATTTTATAATCAAAATGGAAAGTCTTATCAGTACCCAATTCCAGAATGGGAAACCAGTTCACCCATCTCTTACCATTATGAGCATTAGTTCTCAATTTCCAGGCCTGAGCCCGGTTGAAGGAAAACCTTTGCTCTGGCAAGACGCGAGTCAACCGTCCTCACTATGAATTCGGGTAAGTTAGGATTCGAATGTTGTGGAAAAGAACCAATTTCGAGTGATAAAAAAAATAATATTTTAAAAAGTAATAAAAAAAACCTGAGTATGTTAAATTCCTGGATACCTTGTCTCCCGATAATTCGCGAGATCGTGATGGTCTCGACCAACGCCTTTGATGCTTCGATTCCAGCTAGCCTGGTTGTTCCTCTTAGAACTCCGTTCGCCTGCTGGGGTAGATTGCAAGTGAAGTCTCGATCGCGCGGTTTCGATCGAGTGGGACCATGTATCGTCGGTCCCGCTGGTCTCCCTGCTCTTGGGGGTCTGGTTTCGCGCACGTTTATCGATTTTCCGCTTGCCTTACTGATATATATCTCTGAACTTAAATTTTGTGTCGGTATCTATTTTTCTTATCACTGTCACTTTCCTTCTCCTTGTGCACAGCTGATGATGCGAATTTATCGATTTTCAGCCAATCAGCTGACTTATATTTGGTCCCCATAATTGTGTTCTTATATAGGCTGGCGCGGTGATGATTTGAACCGTCTTAAGCCACATGGTAATCTTTTAAATTGGTGCATGCCTTTTTCAGGGGCTATGAATGCTGTGATTGGTTTTAAACTTTCTTCTAACGGAATTTGTAAAGAAGCTAATTTTAAATCAATTTTCGCAATGAATTTGGCTGATCTTAAAGTGTCAAGAATTTCTGTCATTAGTGGGATTGAACAAAGGTCCTTTTTTGTAATATTATTAACCTTTCGAAAGTTTAGGCAAAACATGTTTTTTTTTTATATTCACTATCGGGTTGGACCAATCGGAACAGAATGGCTCTATTATTTCTTGTCCTAATAATTTATCGAAGGTTTGATCAATTATTTATTTAATTTGAGGGCTAACGTGGTAATATCGCTGTTTAATGAAATCGTGACCTTGAAAGTCAATGTTTTGTTTTGTTGAATGAGTTGCCCTAAGTTTCTTTCTCGAGAAACATTTATTTTGTCTTCTTGAAGATTTTCTAATATTGATTATTGGCTTTCGTTAAGCTCAACAATTCCTTCGCAAACTTCTGGGGAAAAATTATTTGGTTCCTTAATTTTTTCTGAATTATCCGAAATATTCAGTATGATCGCTTTATTTTTATAATTAATCCATTCGTTCCTATTCTTTAATTCGGTTACGTCATTTGAATTTTGAGATTCCTTATTACTCTTAAAATTAGTAACTTTATTGTGTTTACAAAGATTACTATCGCCATTTTTGTACGAATGCTCGTATTTACTGTTATACCAAAATTTTCCGGAATGATTTTCCTTAACTTTTTTTTCTAATTTTAGGTTTTCCTATTCTCAATGAGTCTTGTGTTCTTGTGTCGCTGCTAGTGTCTTGAGTGGGGATGCTCTCTAGGGCTTGGAATTTATTGCTTGTGGGGATGCTTATTAAGCTTGGGATATCCTTCATAGGATTTGTTGTTACTGGGGGGATTTCACTATCTTTAACCTTGCTAATGGTTTTGTTAAGCCTTCCAGTACTTTTTAAATTAATACAACCTCCGAATTTCGGTTTCTTATTTTTATATTCAATTTCTTTCTTAGTTAATGGTTTATCTCTAATATTTACATTTTTCCTTTCCTTACTTTCTTTAAATTTAATGTTAGATTGAGTTTCGTGTTTGTTATTAATTATTGGGAGGGGTAAAGCATTTGGATGTGCTTCCATAGGATAGCGTGTAGGAGGACTCCTTGGTTACCACCAAGTTTCTGACTCATAGTCTAAGGTCCTTCGTAAGGATATTATCATGTCTGTTCCTAAAATACGTACGGATTTTAATTTTGGAACTAGTCTAAGAATTAAGTGTTTCGTGTGTTTTCCGATTATAATTGGAAAATTGAATAGTTGGAATTTTTTATTTTTTCCATGAATTCTATTTTGGTCCTAATACGCGCCCTTCCAGTTTCCTTGGTTATACGCGTAATATGGGCATTCTCTTTTAAAATGGTCCGTTAAACCACAATGCTAACAATTTAAATTATTTGTGTTTTTGTTCGCGTTTGTATTACTGTCCTCTTTTTTGTCTGAGTTTGAACTTGGTTTATTTTGTGCGTTTTTGTCAGCATTGTTGCCCGATTTTTGGTTTTTATTCCCGAAATTGGGGTTTTGGGAATTTTGTTACTGTTATTATTAACTGGTTTATTTTCCGCTTTATCTCTGGGGAATTCGATTAGTTGTAAGGGTTGTAAAGATACCTGCGTCTATTGTTTGTGAATCTAGGTTGGTAACTAGGTGGGAATCTATGTATGAAGTTAGGTCTAAAATTTTGTTGATATTGATTTGGAAAAGGTAAGAATGGAAATTCGAATCGTGAAAATGGAAATCTCTTTTCATATTACTTTTGGCCCTGATTATTCTGACTTTGGTTCCCATTTTGGTTATCCTTTTGATTATTTTTATTTTCTCTTAAATCTTTATTATTCTCCGAATTATGTTTATCCCCGTTACCGTTAATACGCTTTTGTTCAATTTTCTCCTCAATTTTAGGTTCAGTAATTTGTAAAAATTGCCCTCGCATTTTTGATTTGGTTAGCTCAGTTTCCCATTCTTTACCTAAATCTTTTAAGTCTTCGAAAGTGTCGAAATCGTTTCATTTTATATACATTTTACATTCGATTCTGAGGTTTTCATAAGCTCTACGTAATTCCCATTCGCAGTTTTCTAATCTCTGTCAAATATGAGTGAATGTCTTGACTTCTTTTTTGATTGCAAAATTGAACTTTTTGACTGATTTCTTCAGAAAACCTTAAATCGATATAGGCGTTTTTAAAATCTTTAACCTAAATCTCATAGCGGTAGTAACGCGTCTACGTTTTCTAAAATGTCTCGATCATTCATTTTATAACCCCTTTTAAATCGTTTTAGTTATTCGAGAAAGTGTGCACGACTATCTTCTTTGTTATTGCGAAATTTAATTGGAAATCGCTCTTAAATTGAAATGGGATTTGTATCATGCTGAAAGGAAAATAAGTAGATGGAATTGTTTTATTATCTATCTTGTAATTTTAAGTTATTAATTCTTAGCCTGCTACGGGTTTCAATATAACTGTATCAAAAATGACGAGATGCTTTTAAATTTTCTTTTAAACCAAATTGTAGGGATTGCCTGTTATGATATTCATGTTTATTTTTCTTGTTAGTCATTTCTAATAATTCCTTGCTATTTTCGAAAGGGCTATGAGCGCTGACTGGTCAAAGTTACGTTCGAAATTGTTTGTCCTTTCTTCCCTTTTTCTAAAAAATCTTTCCTTTTGTTGGTTCATAAATTCATTATATTCTGCGCTTAATAAAAGTTCGTCGGATTCTAGGATGAATTGTGCATTATTTTCTAAAAAGGAGTCGTATTCGAAGGTTTCATTAAATTAGGGACGTTGTTTAGACCTATTTCTGGTTTTAATACCAATAATTTCATCGGTATTTGATATATAGTTATTTTTTTAAATAGATAAGCCTAAATTATCTAAATCATGGTTGTCCCAAAACAAAGTATTATTTATCGAATCGAAGGTTGTTTTTGGGATTTGGGTATGGTTATTGAGCGTGGTTAGCTGATTTCTGTAGTGGGCTGGTTCGGTGAATATTCCTTGAGACTTACTGCCTTTCTGACCTGTTGCTAGTGTTTTATTTTTCTGTGTCTTTTATAATGAAACCCCTACAGCGACCTATTGACCCTTTAACTAATTTCGGGATGGCTCCTATACTTTGGTGTGTGTTTGGGACCGTATTTGGGACAGTGGTCCTTGTTGTAACATTATTTAAATTAACGTTTTGATTTGGATGTGCTGTCGCACCTTCCTAATCCAAGCTATCATGGTCACTTACTATAGCTGTGGGATTCGTCAATATCATTTTGAATTTCCCTGATATCAGTTACATTAACGTTTTCTTTCGCGTTCTGTTTTGTGCGGATGAGGCATCCTACACAGGATATCCCAGTATTTTTGTATTTTTCGATTCTAACAAAAAAACGGCGTAGAAAATAATTATAAATTTTTTTCTAAAGTTAATAATTACCGAGTAATTAAAAATTAAAGATTAACCAATCAGAAGCACGCGTTAGACGGTTGACAGTCCATGTGCCAACAACAAGAGTTCGTGCATAAACAATTTCAGTTCGTATAATCCCCCCTCCCCCCGTTCGCTTTTTCAGTAGGTGGAGATTCTCTGGTGTAACTTCACACGTCAACGAGATATAAAAATTAAAAAATATATTTTCTACAATCAACCAAGTCAGATAACATTCTCATGAATTCTGTATAATTCCCTTGAATTCTGTGGAATTTTCTAGAACTCAGTAGAATTCTCCTGAATTCTGAAGAAATCTCTTGAATTCAGCAGGATTTCCTTAAAATCAGCGAAATTCTCTCTAATTCTGTAGAATTCTTTTGATTTCAGCAGAATCTTTTGAACTTAGTGGAATTCTCTTTAATTTTGTATCATTCGCTTGAATTATGTAAAATTCTCTTCAATTTAGTAGAATTCTCTTAGGTTTGACAGAATGCTCTTGAAATCAGTAGAATTTTCTTGAAATCGGTAAAATTCTCTTGAATTCAGCAGAATTTTCTTAAAATTAGTGAAATTCTCTTGAATTCAGCAGCATTCTTTTAAGTTCAGCGAAATTCTCTTGAATTATGTAGAATTCTATTGCATTTAATACAATTTTCTTGAATTCATCAGAATTTTCTTTAATTTAGCAACATTTTCGTGCATTCCGTCGAATTCTCAAGAATTTAGCAGAATTCTCTTTAATTCAGTACAATTGACTTGAAAAATGTAGAATTTTTTTGAATTCAGTAGAATTCTTTTCAGATTAGAAGAATTCTCTTCAATTCTGTAGAATTCTCTTTAACTCTGTAGAATTATCTTACATTCTGTAAAAGTTGTTTGACTTCTGTAAAATTCCTTAGAAGATTTTTGAACACTTTTGAACTCAATAAAAAAATTTTGAATACCTTTGAATTCATTAGAATAAGCTATGATTTATTTCGAATTCATTCGTCCTTTCCATTTTTTTCGTGAACTTTACAAGAAATGTCGATAAAATTCCATTCAAAAATACAATACGACCCGCCAAAGTCTAATTAAATGATAGTTCATTTAAGTGAAATCCCTCTGATGACGCAATTACGGATATTTTAAAACTCAAGGTCGAAGCATCGACGAATGTAATTTGGTGATTATGAATTCTCTTTTCTTAAAGCTCCTTCGGCTTTAGCGAACACATTCTTATCACGTATCTCGTGCTTCGCACTCGATTTTGTCCAAAATGTGAACTTTTTTACATTACGTTCAATACTATTATGTCAAATGTATATTATATTTATTTCTGTACCTCGAAATGGTACTGCTTATTCAGTGATTGCAAAATAATGTGCAAATTTTATTATTCATTATTACTTTAATATTTGCTCCTTATTTTGCACTAATTTTTATTCTCAGCTGCCCTGAAAAATCTATCATTTCAATCAATTTATATTATGACAATTCATAATATACATTGGTTGGTATTTTTTACGATTTTAACTAAAAATACGCTATTTAGAGAGAACAACCAATTTAACTTTGTTTGAAAAAGTAGCGTTACAACAATAATATGAGACAGCCCAAAAAACAGCCCCTAGTACATTTAACGAACGCCGTCTCAGTTGCATTTAACTAAAGCAGCAACAAATTTCAAATTACATTATTAAATTTAAATTATTTATAATTATCTTCGACGCAATTTTTTTGTTAGCATTCAAAAACACAAAAATGTGTTTTGAATACTGGGACACCCCGTATATATATATATAATTAAATTTTCCTGCGAATAAGGTTAAACAACCATCGCAGGGTCCCACTGGGAGCAACTGCCATCTCAAAATGACACCGGCTTCCAGTAGGACCGCGGTAAATCACATGCATAGAACATCTCATAAGCGTGAGATGGGTGGTATATATATATTTAATATGGAAATCGCAGGAATAGTGGACGCTGAGGTCGCTACTTTACTACTAGCTGATATTTGTATTTTTTTGTATAAACTAACGCAAACATCGTAATTCTAATGAAATTCAAGTTTAAGTGACATAAAATACATTCGCAATTTTATTTTTTAACAAAAACAGAAAAACCATTTTAAGAAACATTAAAGTAACAAAAAAACGACAAAATTGGTCAAATATTCATGCAATACTTTAATTCAGCATGAAAAAGTCCTAGTACTATTGTCACGTTAATTAAATGAAACTTAAATTCCTGCTAAAAATACGTAAATTTTTGTAACTTACCAAGAAGTTTTGAGACGATCTCTGTTGGCAGTGATAGTACACCATAGACTGTTCAAGCAATTTTCCAGCTTGATCAACGAATTTAATTAGAGATTGACTTGAACGAGATTTTATTCCCTGAATTATGCAAAGTGCAGCATGTTGTAAAGGTTTATTATCGTTGTGGGAATCATTTAACTGGCAAAATTTTTGAAAGGGAAACTTTTCTTCAACAATACTTTGTGCTACCAAGTCATCTTCGCCTAATCTCCAGCTTGCTGCTACACATATTACAGCACCCCACCAAAGTCCCACTTCATCCTCACATTCTGAAACAATGGATTTAAATTATTCGTATCATAACATTACCACTTAAAAGTAGATGAGAGTTGCAATCACTGGGTCGCTGTTGACAGTGGGTCTTTTTAACTATTTGAAAAGACGATTAAGCTGTACGTTTCTAACTGTAGCGATCAATAATCTTCATGCGAACACAGTTCGCCCAAAAATTTTAGAGGTCTATCAAGGGAAACATCAGACGTGGGATTCTTTATTGGTACGATCTTCCAACTGATCGGATGGCTCAGGCAGTAGCGCTCCGAATTCGCAGCCGGAAGGTTACGGGCTCGATTCCCGCTGCCTGCATTTCTTCAAATTTTGTTGTGCAAAGTTTTTTGCTCTTTATTTAATGAAACTTTTATATACAGTGAAAGCTCGATAATTCGAAGTGCCTCGGGATTTAAAAAAACTTCGAATTATCGAGAGTAATAGTATAAACGTACATAAAATGTTTTAACGTTTATAATATAGCCTAATTAAACGTAAAAATTGGGATAGGGATATAAGAATCTGTGAAATGGAAAATGTGGTTATCTGTAATTATATTGATGTCCATTATGAAGAGGAATTAAATCAACAAGAAGTAATGCAACATAAAATAAATTTGGTGGACCTAAAAAGGGCCGTTTGGTATGCTGCAAATGTCAGATTAATTAATAAAGTCAGTAATTTTCTTCTGCTTAATGCAACTTTTCCCCTCACAGAAGCTTTCAATAAAGTCTATAGCAGCGAAAACAGTGTCTGGTACATCACTTTGTTCAGAAACAAACTTACGAGCAATTGCTAAACCAAATTCAGCATCTCTGAATTTTGTTAATGGTGGTGTTACATCCTGATCCTCGGCATCATTCACGACATCAGATTTCAAAGGTTCTTCTTTCTTTACAGTATCCATAATCTCACTGTCTGTTGGTTGATTAGCAAAGATTAAATTAGTGTCCACATCCACAAAATCTTCAAGGGTTACATCTGTGAATCCCATTTTTCTTTGTAGATCAATCCACTCTTCAGAAGTACTATTCGCAGAATGTTCGACTTGTTCTTGTATGGCAGCAGTTTTAAGCCAAGCTTGCACTTAACCAGCCTTTCGATAGCAATTAGCAATTGTTTTATTAGTGACGTCAGTCCAAGCTCTGTTCAAGTCGAAAATGGCATGCAACAAATTCAAATCAAGCACTCCGATTTTCTCATCAGAAGCCTTGAGCAATCTTCTTATAATTCTCTTTCGGTAATTAACTTTAAGGTTCTTGATGATTCCTTGATCCTTTTGGTTGCAATTTGGCAATCAAATTCGGTGGTAAGTGAAACACTTTCACGGCTTTTAGCGTTTGAATCAAGACTTTCGGATGAGCTGTACAATTATCCCCAAATAGAAGAACTTTCAGATTTTTTGTTTGGAACTTGTATTTCATCTATTCCACCATCGATGTTTCCATTAGTGGAAAGCGAGAGGTCTTAATGCGCTTTCGATCCGGTTGGAAACATGAATTATAATCAACAGCCAAAATCTTCTCCTTGTTCTTAATAATAGAAGACAGAGAGCAGGTATTCCGAAATCAGCAGCAATGTATTTCTTCCTTTTAACTTCTTTCTCGACACATTGAATGAGTTTTCCTTTCTCACTCAAGGATAGTGTTTTATAATTTTTCTCCATATTCTCGGAAATGTTGAGGTCTGAGTCCTATTTAACACAGAACTACACGATTGCACAGCCTTCATTTATATTAGCAGCCCCACCCTTGTCACACACGCCAACCCCAACTACTCAAAACGGACCAATCACATGCAATCGCCTAGGTTATAAATATATGAGTTTCTCAAAGTATGTTGGTTACTCACTGCCGTACTTCGAATTATAGAAGTTATCATCACGGCGAAGCTTATAATTTACTTTGAATTATCGAGCTTCGAATTATCGAGAAATATTAATTTGGAAAATATCGAGATTCAGCCGGGACCAAAAAAAAAGTTCGAATTATTAAAAATTCGAATTAGAGAGGTTCGAATTATCGAGGTTTCACTGTATTTAATTCTCTTGTACAATTTTGAAAATAATGTAAAGATTAACTTTTTAAATGCTTTTTTCAACAACAAAAATCACGTATTCCAGTGATTGTCTTTTCTTTTTCAAAAAGTCTCCTTTTATACTAAATTTAAAAAAATCAGCCTTTTTATTTTTAAATACGAGAATATAAGTGATCTTTTGAGCAAAAATAGCTATTTGTGATACAAACGCGTAAAATAGGCGATTGCCGACTAGTGTGAAACTTGCAAAATGAACTCAAAAGGCAAATGATACAATTACACGAGTAGCAATTGCCTTTTTAATTACACTTTTCTACCAAATTTCCGATCTCATATAGTAGGTTTCGCCGTGGTTTTTTGGCGTCACTCGGTCGTTGCCTGACTTACGATGACGACATGTTTGAACTAAACAATATAAAAAATTTGTAAAAAATCATGTGGATGCTGCCATATTTTGACTATACATGCGTAAAAATGAAATTTAAATATATGGCCATACCACGCTGGAAGCACCAGTTCCCGTTAGATCACTGAAGTTAAGCAGTGTTGGGCGCGGTTAGTACTTGGATGGGTGACCGTCTGATACTACTGCGTTGCTGTTGGCGGTCGTGGGTGTGGTGAGCCCATTTACTACAAATCCACCTTAAAAAGCACTACCCGAATCGGGTAGTGTCACGCTTACCCCTAGAGGCTCGCCGAAAGGGAAATAGCTTAATGATATACAATAACAATTAACGTAAAATGCGTTTGAAGATGACTGTGCTGTCTCTTATAATTTACGTAGTAGAAAGTTATATTTTGGCTTAAATTGCTTGGAAAACTTCAACAAATGCAATCGAATAATAATTGGGACTGACAATCTCGAAACCTATTAATTAATGACACATAATCCAGGAAGACCGGTGAATGGTAGGGTGTGCGCGTGAGGACAGAGCGGGATACCATGGCTAAAGGGTCTCCTCGGGGATCTGCTCATTCATAAAGTGCAGCCTCGTTCTGAAAAAAAGAATAAGATACTTTGATTTCCAATGGCTTTTTGTGCAGTGTCTATCTCTTTTCAATGAGCAGACCCTTTAGCTGTGGTATCCCGCTGTATCCACTCAGCCACACTACCGTCCATCGGTCTTCCAGGATTATTATAGGTTTTAAGATTTTTATTCCACATTATTATTCGATTGCATTTTTTGAAATTTCCCAAGCAATTTAAGCCAAAATATAATTCTACTATGTATATTACGAGAGATTCCAGTCATCTTCAAATGCATTTTACGTCAATTGTTTTTAATGTATTGAAATTTCGTTTTCCCGTATTTTTAGTCAAAATATGAAGGCATCTATATGATAAATTTTTTTTTTTCACATTGTTCAGTTCAAAGATGTCGTCATCGAAAGTCAAGCAACAACAGTAGCGCGAAAAAACCACGGTTTTCATCTTTTCGCTAATGATATATGTACAGCTGTTTTAGAAGGGCCTTCTTAAGGGGCCTTCCCAGCATTGCAAATTTATAAGGCAGTTTCCGGGCGCACGGTTGAATATTTTGGTCTGATTTTTCGCATACCTCATCTACGTATGGGTCTCTTTTGCTGCTAAGTCTCGCTTTTTAGAAAAAATGTTTATATTTGAAGTTATAAACAAAAAGAAAAGAACAATAGAAAAAAATGCAGTGCTTCTCAGTACTAGCTGAGTCTGTATTTTCGAGATCTAGCCCGTGGACCCTCTTGAAATTTACGAGGCTGGCTCCCTGGAGAGCAAGTGGAGACTCGGGAGCGTGTCGAATTACTTGAAACGGATGACCCTTCCATTGTTATGAGATGCAGGCC
>CAKNWT010256470.1:0-20809 GCA_932066315.1 Andricus coriarius
AAAGCTCCTGAGTATCTATTTAACCTCTTCCAATTTGTAGACAGAGATCTTCTAGCACAGTCTAAGCTTCGTAAAAGACATAAAATCCTTAGGATTCCTTTTCACAGAACATGTCAGCTTCAAAGATCACTTATAGTAAGAGGTGCCCGGTTATGGAATAAAGTTCCATACGATATTAGAAATGCACCTTCCCTGTATCATTTTAAGAATCTCTTTTTCAAATATCTGTACAATACTCCTAATCCAACTCTTGAAATTACTCACTGGTAAACTATCACTTTTAGTTCTCGAATATTTCATCTTCGAATCTCATTCTATCTTCATTAACTTTTGTAAATATTTATTTCTTATGCACCCAGTTTTTCATTCTTCATATATACCTTAAGATGCACAGAGAGCTACTAATTAATTAATCACTTCATAATAATTACTGCGCAATAATCTAATACATAATCTGATACTTACACTGAGGTCGACTCTGCTTATTTATGTATTTTATTTAGTTTATAGATTAAATGATTAGACAATCAAGTATACTGCTGATCAGTGCTCGCACAAATTTGTAATGACCTTGTAATATTCTGTTCCTCAGAGGGCTATTTAGCCATAGGGACTTTTTTGAGTAAATACAAACACAAACACAAATACCTTTGTTTAAAGAATTTGTTTTTAACTTTAATGGATGTTATCAAACAATAAAGTTACCTAAGTTTTCATCACTGTAATACGAATTTCAAACCATTTCCATGGAAGCACACAAAATAGATTTAAAGAAGAAGCAAAGATTTTTATGCCATTTTTATCATAGATTTCGTGTCATAGATGCCTATACACCAATTCCGACAGATTTTGAGCTTTATGTCGACTGTTAACGGAAGGATCCAAAGTAAAGTTGTAAAAATGACAATTTTTTCAATTTATTTGTTAACCCTTTGCGGCATACATTTTTCAGAGAAACATGTTTTTATGAAAATTGGTATACAGGGGTTTTTGGGGTCGCTGATCAAGAGTCTGTACTCAGATTTTGAAAATTCTGATCAAGAATCTATTTCAAAAGGGCGGATCAAATATGGCTGCCAAAATTTGAAATATTTTTTTGTTTTGTTGAAAATTGGTATACAGGGGTTTATCGGTGTTGCTGGTTGCAAATTCAAAATGGTGATTCTAATATAACTGCTAAAACGTTGAATATATTCGATTTTTTTTTCTAATTGGTATACCTGAGTTTTTGGGCTCGCTGATCTCAAATCTGAATTCTATATGGGAAATATTTCAAATCTTGGAATTTCCAAAAATACAGGCACATTTACGTAAGCCCCTTTACACTAATTTTCAAGAAAATAACCAAATATATCGGATTTTGGACGCCATATTGGATCCACCATTTTGAATTTGCCAAACCTAAGTTCGAATCCGTCATTAGCAAATCTAAAAACCCCTATACATTAATTAACAATACCAAAATCTGGATAAAATTCACTCTAATAATGAATTTTTATCAAATATTGGCTTGTTTTTTGGACTTTGTTTATAATTATTAAAAAATTAACAATTGATTTAAAAGTGTTGTCTACAAATTTTGATATTAAAACTTCCTACGATCATAAAACTACAAAAAATTTCGATTAAATCGATGAAAAACTACTGTGAAATCGGAAAAAATAGTATGAAAACAGGTGGCAATACGTATTGCCACCATGCCGCAAAGGGTTAACATAGATCTGCAATTAACAACAAATTTAAAAATCGACCCTAACGATTCTCTTTGAAATTTAATTAAGAGTATTAAAAGAAGTTCGAAATTGATTAAGAATTGTGTAGTCTTCCGAATGCAGCGATATGTTCACTTTTGTCCTAAAAAATTTTTTGCAACATTTAGAGGGCAAAACGCCCCAAAAAACAGGGTTTTTCGGCCTCCTTTTTTAAGGCTCGATTTTGACCTGTTCCCAGAAAAAGGGCTTCGTTAGGAAAAATCTGAAAAAATTTACAGATATTCTTTGAACATTTCTGAATACAATGCATTTTTCAAAATGCTAAAATATGCAATAGTTTACTTTATACGGTGGTTTATTTACAAAAACTTTATCTTGCAAAAGAATGAAGATAGGAAACAGTTTAATGGCTCCAAATGTGGAGTTTTGTCATGTGATTTCAGTTCAATAATTAAATTGATGATAAAATCATTCTTACTCAAGAGATATAATTTTAAATATTTCTGACTTTAATCAGTCTGGGCGCGTGACCAATACAGCGGAACAAGTGGAAGCAAAATAGTACCCATTCTATGACAATAGTAATTCCAAGTGGCCGAAACAGATGTGGTTGAACGAAGCAGGGCCATTTCAACGTCTTGAAGATTCTTTGCTTCTGGAATTACTATTGTCATAGAAAGGATACTTTTTTTGCTGCCACTTGTCCCGCTGTGTTAGTCACGCACCCAGACTGATTAAAGTCAGAAATATTTAATATTATATCTCTTGAGTAAGAATGATTTTATCATCAATTTAATTATTGAACTGAAATCACATGACAAAACTCCACATTTGGAGCCATTAAACTGTTTCCTATCTTCATTCTTTTGCAAGATAAAGTTTTTGTAAATAAACCACCGTATAAAGTAAACAATTGCATTGTATTCAGAAATGTTCAAAGAATATCTGTGAATTTTTTCAGATTTTTCCTAACGTCGCCCTCCTTCTGGGAACAGGTCAAAGTCGACCCTTGAAAAAGGAGGCCGAAAAACCCTGTTTTTTGGGGCGCTTTGCCCTCTAACTGTTGCAAAAAATTTTTTAGGACAAAAGTGAAAATATCGCTGCATTCGGAAGACTTTAGGCTTTCAGATGCTTTTTATTAGATATTTCAGAGATTTTTTTTCTGCGAGCTGCAAGCAAAAAAAGTGAGGGGCCTATACCTTTGGAACCGACTTTAGTCCAATCGTTTGAGCTGAGAACTATAATAAAAACTTATAAATTACAAAAAAATCTTGCGTTTAAATTATAAACTTTTAAAAATGGTTAGAAAACATGCTTTTTAGATTGAGTCCTATGCACACATTTTGAAAAAAGTTTATTACGTCGAACGTGAAATTCCTGGAGCTTAAATCAAAGAAATATGCTATCATTTTGCGTTTTCGGAAAAAAAATTGTTCGCGGTGTCTCGCGTTCAAAAATTTTTCTTTCGAATGATCCCTTTGGCTTATTATCATTAAGATTTACAAAGAAATATGAGATTTATTAAGAAATAAATTTATTTTTATTTCTATCTTTTCATTTCTAATAACTAGCAAAATCGGTACTAATGTACATAATAACGTAATAATGTACATAATTTTATTTGGTTTAAAGTCCTTCATATTTTCCCAGACTGTCTTGGATATTTTAATGGATTACATTTTTTTAGCTTATTCAAATTTCCCGAATAGACCATATCTGTTGTTCTTTCTTTTATTTAGTATTGAAATCTCTTAAATATTCGAAGGATGAGGCTTTCAATTTTTATAACATTTTGGTGACCGTCCAAGAGTCCCAGACTGAATTCTATATTTTTACAGGACAAACTTTTTTGCCATGCTGTTAGTTTCCTGTTATTATATATCTTTATTATTCACATTATTATTATCATGAATTCCAATTTTTTCGTTTCGGAAGCAAATATAATCTATTAATGTCACTCAAGTACAATGGTTTCAAACATCACGCTTTTCTGCAGGTCACATTGATTATGCCCACTCACATTGCCCCATATCAGTGCATAAATAGTCGATTGATTGCAGCCAGAAGTATAAAGATACTGATACGGCCCTTGCATGTTTTGTAAAATTTGACGAGGAAACATCAGAAGGCCAGGAGAAAATCAAGTGTTAAGAAAAATTTCATATTGCACAAAGAGAACAAAAGGGTGATGTTTCTCGTCATCACAGTTATTTAGTGCAGAATTTTGGCGCCCGTAATGCTTTTTCAGAAGCCACTGAAAAAAAACGGCAGTGCTGAAAAATTGTTCAGTAGTGTGAGGAAAGGGATCCACATGATGAAGAAAAGACATAAAAGAGGTAAAAAGAAAAAAAACGAAAAAGCGGATTTAGGGAGAGAGAAATTTTCGTTTGAACCCAACACAATGACCCCTCCCTCTCATCATGGGTAGGAAAAGTTACAATGGACACTGCAGCACTCACATGCGGAAGCTGCGGAAGTACCTCAATAATTCATGCTAATTCTGAAATAGAGATAAGAGCGGAAGGAGAAAAGTTAACGCGTGAGATGAGGTAGCAGAGTAAACAGTGAAAAAGTGAGCTTTTGTGCTCCCATAGTGAGAAATGTAAGTGCGCGATACAGACGATAAAAATGTAGAAAGAGAAAGAGAAAGACGATTTAAATATAGTAATTCCACTCAGAAAAAAAGGGTTTCGGCTTACTTTACAAAAACTGAAGTAGAAATTACCCAAGCATTAGTTTAAGGTTTAAGCGTAGTCAGGGTGTACGGTAAATCCTAAAATTTATTCAATATTTTTGTTTACCTTTTTAGTCAAATTGTTCTGAATTTTAGCTAAGTTGTTTATTTAGGAACTTTGAAAGTTATTTAAGAAAGTTTGAAAGCATTTGAAATACTTCAGGGTATTTTAAAAGATTCCCAGGTATTTTTAAGTAATTTGCAAAAGTTCAAGGAGTTTACAGAGATTTTAAGTGACTTAAGCAAATTTGTGCGGAAATTTAAAGAATTTTGGAAGGTTTAGAACAATTATATGGGAGATAGAAGGTTATGAATTTTCCAGGATTATGGAAATATCATTAGATTTTATGTGAATCTACGGAATTTCATCATATTTGAATGGATTTTAAAGAATTTATTTACACGAATTGAGGAATTTCGTTATATTTTTAAAATAAACTAATATTTCTAAGTATTTCTAAAGGTTTTAGAAAATTCTTAATATTTTGTGATATTTTAAAAGATTTACAAGAAATTTTCAATTGATTTCAATCATTTGAAGCGATTCCAAGGAGACTTGAAGATTTAAGCGTATCTTTAAAACTTCCAATGAATTTTCACGGAATTTGAAATTATTTAAAATATTTAGGGACATTTAAATACTTCAAAGCATTATCAAAGGATTAAAAAAATTGTCAAGGGATTTTCAAGGATTTTATTCATTTTAAGGGACTTAGAATTTCTTTATTTGCTCGTAAAGGATTTATTAGAATTTCCGCACATATGAAACGATTTTACAGGACATGCAGATTTTTAAAATATTCAAAAATATTGCAAGAGATTTTATAAGATTACCGAGACCTTTCATAATTTTAAGGGAATTTTAAAGCTCTTAAGGTTATAAAATTAATTTATTCATAAGAAGTAAGGGATTTTGTAGGGTTTCAAAGATTTGAAGAGATTTGCAAATATTTTTTTTGCAGTTTATGTGAAAATAACCATAACTTCTTATTAATTTATCCCGATTTTTTTTTATATTTTTTTTTAATTCCTGGGAATTCTATATTTTTTTTAATTCACGAGAATTCTTCTAAATTCACTTCATTCTACTTAATTCAATGGATCCTGAAGTGCTTGAACTCACCTTGAATTCTTACGCTTTTGACCAACCTCGGTTAAATCATTGGTTAACTGACGGCCAGTCAAAATGAACGCTATACGCCATATTTAACCGTCGATTATCGATTTAACCAAGGATCAACTTTTTAACCGAGGTTGGTGAAACCGGCCCTAAATAAATTTTTTAGTATTTTTTCATTGTCTTTAAACCATTTGAAGTTTTTTTTTCTAATTCATCATGAACTTTTATGAATTCGAAATCTTCTGATTGCCCTTAAATTCTTCTGAATTCACTCCAATTTTACTGAAATCAATCGAATTTTTCGGATTTAAAATTATTTTTGTAATTTATTTTAACTGAACTGAAATTGTTTTGAAGTTTTATGAATCTATACTAAATTCGTTAAAATTCATATGGAATCCTTATCAATTTGATCGATTTCTTTTAAATTCAGAAGAACAGTAGTTGAATTATTAGTGTAAAATAGTCACTTTCAGTGTTGCTTTAAATTATAAATTAGTCACTTGTGGCCGTTAAACATTAATACTCAGGGAAAATGAAAAATCCTTCCAGGAAAAGTTAGAGAATTATGAAAATGATGTTTTGCAGCCACATTTCAATTTCTTTCATTTCCATGCATTAATGCTCACATCTTTTCATGTATTAGAATTGATGCCAGGGTACGACCAATTTAATAATATATACGATTCTATCGAATCGTGAAACCAAGGTAGATCATCCGGTTACATGCGAATCCCATTTGCAAAAACTTGTAATTTCGTATGCTCGACCAGCTTACCTCAGCGAAACACGCGAGAGCTTCCGAACATCCTGTTAAATATTTTATGATCGCTGACCGGTTACGAGTAATGATCTATTTATGCAGGCGATACTTTGTCCATACGAACGTGTATAAAAATTCTTATGCTTTCGCTGATAAAAGTACTTTTTTGTATTGAAATTGTATGATAACAGATATTTTCAAATTATATTAGTCACCACTATAGGGGCTGTGCATAAATTGCTTGAAGTTTGTTGCTGGGGGTTCGGTTAAAGATTTTTCTGTGCTGTCTTACATGGAAGGGGCAAATCAAGAGCAAACGAAAGTTTAATAGATTTGATTGTAAACAGCTGTTTGTCAGCGCAATGTAGTGCCTAAATATAAAACATATACCCAGTTGATTTAATAAACGTGGAAATATAATGAAAGAGAAAATTAATGTAACCCAATCAGATAAGCCAACTATTTTTGGTCGAAACTTAATTCTTTTTTAGTTGAAAAGACTACTATTAACTTGCGTGTTAAAAATTCAACTTTTTGGGTAAAAATTTTAGTATTTGGTTCAAAATTTAATTATTTTATTGAAAATACAACAATTTTGTTAAAGAAGTTATTCTTTTTTGTTCAAAATTCAACTACTTTATTAAAAATTCGTCTTTTCGGCTTAAATATTCAATTTTAAAAACAACTAGTTTTAGTTGAAAATCCACTATTTTGTTAAAAATGTACGCTTCCAACTTTTTGGTTAAAAGCTCGCATATTTTGTTAAAAATTCGTCTTTTGCGTGGAAAATTAATCCTCTTGGTTTCAGGTTTATCCATTCGGTTGGTTTGTTAAAAATTTGCCTTTTATGGTAGAAAATAATTTTTTTGGTCCAATTGAAACTGATTTGGTCAAAAATTAATCAGTTTTGGTTCAGTATTCATCTATTTTGTTGCAGATTCATCTTTTTCGTGGAATTCAATTTTTGTTAAATAAAAATAAAAATTTTCTGGTTGAAATATTAACGATTACATTCATTTTTGAGTATTAATGTTTTTATTTGAAAATTTAAATACTTTTGGGCTTGAAAATTCTAAGGTTTGGTTTAAAATTTACGTATCTTAATAAATTGTCGTCGTTTGAGTAGAAAATTAATCATGTTGGTTGAAAATTCATTTTTTTGTGTGGAAAATTCAATTATTTCATAGGAAATTCAACTGTAAGATAGAAAGCTAGTATTTTCGCTTGAAAATTTAATATTTTGGATGATCTTTTTTCCCTTATATACTGAAAAACCTTTTGTGGTTGATAATTCAATTATTGCTAAATATTCGTCTATTTTATTTGAAAATTATTTTTTGTCTAGAAATTTATTCTTTTTTGGTTGAAGATGCAACTGACTGGTTGAAAATGCATCTATTTTGGATGAAAAATGCAACTATTTTGTTTAAAATTGATCTTATTTGGTTTAATTAAAGTGTTTTTAAATAAAACATAAAATCCTTTCATGGTTAAAATATCATCTACTTCGGTTTTTGTTGAAAATTCATCTTTCTGGGTTGAAAATTCAACTACTTGATTGAAAGTGAAACTATTATGGTAAATAATAAGAAACAGTAACATTTTTAATATCTCACCCTCCGCAAATTGTCCTACTTTATTTCTTGATGACCCTGAAATAAATTCACAAACAAAAATTTAGTCGGCAAAAATTACGTAAGATAGAATGGGGAAGCGGGGTTTCAAAACTTAAAGACCCTAACAGAGGGAGGTCGATTATTTCAAATTTCAGAAAAAAAACATTAGGTAATGTATGCTTAGCCCCTGATTAGAAACATGTTTCAATTAAAAATAATAATACCATTTTTATATTCAGTCAGATTATTAATACATTTACGAATTAAATCAATAGCAGATTTAATAAAATGTGCTCTTCAATATCGAGATTGCCGCACTTCTTATCTGCATATTTGATAAATCTGGTTATAAAATACGGTGGTAAAATATAGTATTCAGACTTGTTTGTGTGATAAAATATCTCCTTCTGTGATAACGGCTCTGGAAACTGTAACCAGCTGAGTAGAAAATTTAGTATACATGATTATAAATAATGTATGCAGAAAGAGTGGATAAAAATATCAAGTTTTAATAAAAATTATATGTTGGAAATGTAACTAAAATTGTTGTATGACTATTTTAGATTTATAAAACAGACAGTACTATGGATCCAATTGCTGGTTGTTGAAATAAGACTTACAGGGGGAAAAAATATATTTTATATTTATTTTTCATTCATATTGCATTTATAATCTTTAACTTATTACGAGACAACAATACATACAGCTAAGGATGCTCACCTCGTAAACCCCAACTAAAAATTGATTATTATTTTTAATAAATTATAAAATAGAGAGAAAGATACTGATTATTAAGTGGAACTTATTTTATAAAAATACTGAAGTTAACCTTAGAAAAACCAATATTTAATTTAAGAATGTTTCATTTGACAACATTATTCAGATTTTTGTATTTTCAGTTCGCTGTAAAAAAGCAGTATTTCTCATCCAATCTTAATGATCAAGACCTGATCTTATTACCTAAAAGACTTTTTACTAAGACTCCGTATTTAAATTCAGATAATAAGGTCTGAAACTTACATCAATACCAATTATTTACATGTTACAAAAGAGTTAGATTTGAAACCAATAATTGTATTATCGTCTAAAAGAATGTTGTATGAACAGAACTTTTCACTTACTGTAATCTATGCTATGAATTACCAGTTAGACAAAGTGGTTTGAAACACTGCCTTGCAAAATTATCACAATTCTAAGAATTGAAGAAAAGTCTGCTGTTAAGCATTCAAAATCGGTTTTTACTAATTCTTGAAATATAAAAATATTGATTTAAAGTATGAGTCATGATAATTAGGTATTTAAAATAGTCTTAGGAAAAAACTAAAATAAATTTAAAAAATTAAACTATTATGCTTTTTTAAATTATTAAATTAAAATGCTGGAAATTCAAATGACCAAACTAATTGCTTTTAAATACCCAGATTATTCATACAACCTCACAAAAGTATTCAAATATTTCTTTTTATATTTATTTCAATGCATTTTATTTTCCTCTCGACGAAATTTGATAGAAGAAACTAAAATAAAGTATTATTTACTTAATTTCGAATTAACGAATTTTCGAATAAAAAACGTGACAATATGAAGACAGATTTCAGTGAAACAAAATCTTTGTTCATACAACGTTCTTTGAGCCGATGCGATGCTTCAATTACTTTAAAATGAGAAGCTGCGCTAGCGAAAACGGTCCTCTAGTTACTCGTTATTTTCTCCACACTGGAAATTTGAAGGAATAATAATAATGGATAAATTTATGAAAAGACAAGCCACCCTGAAAAAATTATGGTATAATTTGCATGGCGTGTGTACAGATCAAATTCTTATCGTAGGTATTTCATTTCCCAAGTGTTAAATGATGGATCATATCTTTAATGATAAAAATGAATCAGAAATATGCCATAGCCTTCAAATTCTACATCTTATTTTTTGGCATTAAACAAGGCCCGTGTGAGAAGATTATTCAGTGGAAAGAGCTTATGTAACTGTACGCCTGGTTCTTATTAGAAATTCACTCTGCGTAAGCAAGAAATAGATGGGAAGATCAGGGAGAGAAGGTGCAGTGTATGTGCACACTGGGGAAGAGTAGAGGAACGCCTGGGGGTGAAAAGCGTGTAAAAGATTTAAGAAAATGAAAATAATGGCGAGATAAAATAGAAACTGAAATAAACTTTCTGTCCTAATTTAAAATTCTCATAATTACGGCATATTAAAAAAAAACTCTAAAAATGTTGTATCTTACAACTGTTGACATTCAATTTAGCACATATTGTCTGAATGTAGGACTCAGTTGTTAAACTGTGATAAATGAGATATTAAATTTAAAGATTTTTTACTTAAATACAGAACACTTTACTAATCTGAAAGTGTGACAATTTTCCTGTGAAAAAATTCCGTATTCTTTTTTTTTCAAATTACTCAGCATTAAATGATTTTGAAACCAACTTGAAATTTTAAATAAGCAAAGCTCAGCTTTCGGAAAGACCAACTACTTGTTGAGTAGAAATTTCCCAAGTGAGCCCACGATTTTTGATGTTGGAAGTAAAATTAAAGCTAAGGATTGGAAAATAATCTACTCAGTAGCATAAGAGCACTTTATAAAATTTTTTGAGAAAAATGCATTTGTTTATTTACAATGTCCGATTAAACATTTCTGCATATTTTGATTAACAAATTATTGTTTCGTAAAATATTTATGAATAATTGATGGAAATGTCATGGAATGGTGAAAAATAAATGGATTCAACAATAAAATTCTGAAAAACGTGCTATATGTTATTGTTGGTGATTTATATTATTTTTTAATAAACAAATGGCGATTTAACCCTGTTCTACACACGATATTTGAGTTTTTTTCGAGTAGTGGGAAGCCTGAACGCTTAAGGTCCAGAAACCGTTTCAACTTTTTTGTGCTCGCTCTTTGCGTTAATGATAAATAATATTGTTTAGCGCCGCGAGCCGCATGCCGCGATACCCGCTCGAGAGGCGTGCGCCACAAGGGCATCTCAGCATTCCATGAAGGCACGCAATATTCCGCCTATATACCGATCATCAGAATTATGAAAATATCAGAAATTCTTATTTTACATCTAAATAATATATGACATACAATCAATTCACCCTGAAATATACGCACCGTCAAATTTAATTTTTCTTTTTTTCATCGACTGGATCATAGCAATGATACTGCCGTGTATTTTTTATTGGTTTTGCATTTTCGAAACGTCCACTACGTACTAATCCCAAAATCTTCTTGGTGTTTCGTACGATTAATCAAATTGAATTTATTTTTATACTGCGATGCAGCCCCATCGGAAAAGTAAAAAAAAAATTTGACATTTTCATCCGCAATTTTTTTGTAATCACTCAATATCTCTCGAATTGAATGAATGAACTGCGCTCGCATCGTCAGTCAATTTTTCTGAAACAATAACGAAACTGTCGTACTTTTGTTTTACATTTTGGCAGTAATATATATTTACGTACGGATGCAGAGCGGCTCGATTATTTGTCCAATGATGGCCCTGGATTGCATTTCGCACATGAAGCGTGCAATTTTTTGCAAAATCCATGCTTATCACAAAATCCTCTTCTTTGATTTTATTCTTCTCTTGGCTAAAATACGAAGCTTGCGACTTCGCAAATAAATCGTGTTTTATAATAACCGGCAAGCACAAGCCTGTGAACGCGCCTCTCGTGCGGTCACCGCAGCACGCGGCTCGCGGCGCTAAACAATATTATTTATCATTAACCCAAAGAGCGAGGACAAAAAAGTTGAAACGGTTTCTGGATCGTAAGCATTCAGGCTTCCCACTACTTAAACAAAATTTCAAGTATCGTGTGTAGAACCGGGTTAAATCGCCATTTGTTTATTTAAAAATTATATAAATGAGCAACAATAACATATAGCACGTTTTCCAGAATTTTATTGTCAAGTGCATTTATTTTTCACCATTCCCTGAAATTTTCATCAATTTTCCATCAATAGTTTACGAAATAATAATTTATTAATCAAACGATACAGAAATGATTAACCGAATATTGTAAATAAACAAATGCATTTTTCTCAAAAAATTTTATAACGTGCTCTTATACTAATGAGTAGATTATTCTCCAATACTTAGTTTTAATTTTTCTTCCAACATCAAAAATCGTAGGCTCACTTGGGAAATTTCTACTCTGTTATTAACTTTTTACAAACTAAATTTCAGTTAATAAATGAGGAATGTCAAGGAATAATTTCCATTTAATAACTTTCAACTTTGAGCACCCGACCCCATTGTATTGTGTCCAAAATATGCCCCAAAGAATGCAAAATAGCCGTCTTACGTCAAATTCATGCTAAGGAAAGATTAAGAAAATAATGTTGACAAATTATTGTAAGCGATACGTGAAGTGTTTGCAATTACTTGGTAACTAATTTTAAATTGTGTGAGTACTTATTACTTTTTACAAAAATTGAATTTTTCCTGCATAAATCCTAAAAACTGAGTCTTTTTGGTAATTGATGACGCGGAAGGTGTCTACGTGAATCATAAGAATAATATTTCCAGGGCATTTTTCCATTATTGATACAATTTCCATTTGTTTAAATTGTTGCACTAATAAATTGTGAATAGTTATGATAATAAATTTCAGGATGTAAATATTCTTGATTTAACATCTGGCAAATAATAATTTGAAATTTTTAAGGAAAAACCTGATTTCATCGACTCCTTTCAGACCATTTATTTAGAATTGTGTAAATAAAAATGACGCTTCGGAATCAGATCGATTCCCTCGTCAGATTATCTTTAAAATCTTGCAGATAGATAGTATTTCGGAACCATAAACGAATGGACGAATTCGATTTTTCTTCAATAAATGTATTAAAATAGTCATTCTCAATATAACCAGAATGCTCTTTTTTAAATAATTAAGACCTTTGTGATGACGAAGTTTGTAGAATTTAAATAATATTTTGATTATTCGAAGTTGAAAATTTTCTATAATAGTTATGTTAGAAAATTTTAAAATCAAAAATTAAATTGATATGTATGATGGAGGGTGCACACTCCGTCATGTCTATAAACTTAATTTAATTTTAAATAATTTATTATTATTAATAATATATATATATATTATATTATACATAAGACTATTTTTTAATTTTTTGGGGCATTTTACGGACACAATACAAAAACGTTGTGTCGGCTAAACTTAAAAGTTTTTGAATAACAATTTTTTGTTGCACATTTCTTAAAAAGTGACAGAAATTCAATTTATAAATAGTTAATAACAAGTTCATTCTTTATGCAATTTTTTTAAAATGAGCTTTTACTATTCAAAATCCCATGTTATTTTAAAGGCCCCGATGCACGCGTTGATACTAACCGATTGGAAAAAGAGGACATGGAACTTCTTTCGTTAGGACTCTCACAAAATGGGGGAGATCTTTGCCCTCTAGCAAACAATTTTTTTTTTCGACCACCCCATTATGCATTCGCAAAATAAAATGAAACTTAAAATGAGTTAATAGTAAACGATGTCTGACTTATTGTTAAATTTGATCACCTAATGATATTTATAACAGGGGCGGACTTGGACTAATTTAATAATTGATTTAATTGGATTTCTATATTTAGATGTAATTGGCGTGTCGTTTCAGGTTTTGTAGACAGACAACGATAAGTACACTTTTCTCGAATTATGCAGGGGAGACCATACTACAGTAGATAATCATTAATTAACAGACCAAATATACGTAAAAAATAATTCTAGTTTTAATTTATTAATACCCATATTGTTTTAAGAATTAATTAAATTGAATAGAATATTTAACTAACATTAGTATTTCTAATGAATGATTATCTGTTGTAGGCTCATTATCTACTTGAGAGTTATCTTTCTATTGTTTTGGCATAATATGTGTCCCATATCTTGCATATTAACATAAGAACTGCATTCCATCAGATTTTATTTTTACCTTTTCTCACGTCCTCTACTCGTATTGAATATTTCTTTTCCTAAGTGCATATGTAGGTATGTCAGGCAGGAAAAAGAGTTAAGAGCTTCCTCTCTCTTAGACGAGGGGTAGAATAAAATATATGTGATCGTACCTTTAGGTCAAAGCTATCAGCTAAAAGGTGTACAGATGAACCGAATGTATCGACGTGGATTTCTTTTTCCCTTCGGCTGTTTTTCTCACGAGTCATCCATTCATCCCTTCAATATTATTGGACGAGCATTTAATACAAGATGTTATTTTCTGAGATACCTATGTAATCTCCTTTTATCTAGAAAGCCTTTTCATGAAAAATGTCAAATCGTGCATTTGTCCGAGCATTTGTCTATACAGTTTTAAAATAAAAAATGGTAAAAATGTGTATTTGTTTACAAAAATGGTTTAGATGATTGATGAAAAGAAGCTATTATTAACTGATTATATTGACATATTAATATATGCCATATTTCATAAAAAAGCTCTGGATTTAAAATAGCTAATAAGCATGAATCGCGAAAAAATAACTTCCATTCATTAGTTAGTTTATAACATTATAAACCATTTCAGGGTGAAACATCTGCGGGCGATTTTGTCCTGTAAATACATAAATTTTTGAACTGTAAATACAGTTCTCTTCTTATCATATAGTCTCATTAAGGCTTATAAAGCTAATTACCTATTATGATCGGTAATATTAACAATAGGTTTTACAACTAGGAAATCAGAAGAATTGCTAAGCAACGTTATAAAAAACACACACTGAAATTCCATATAAACAATTCAATGATGCAATTAATTTGGTCTTTACTTGAGTTATTTTCAATTTGATGGGAAGTTTTGTAAATAACAATTTGGAACATCAATATGATCTGTCCTCTTACCTATTTTAGCCCAAATAGTTATGGATATTTAGATGACTCAGTACAATGTGTAGAGGTAAGCAAAATCGGTACATTTCTAAATGCTTTTAACAGTATACACCCCAGATTGCAATTGACTTTGGAAATTGAAAAATTAAAGAAATTCAATTTTCTAGATTTTACACTAATTAAAGCTAATGAGGGAACATCACTACTAATTGGTATCGAAAACCATTTTTTTCAAAACATACTTCGAGTTTCCTTTCGAATCATCCGATTCAAAATAAAATTGCGATTGTAAAAATATGGTTGACAGAGCTATAAAATTTTCACATCAAAACTTTCATAAAAAGAATATAGAAACGTGCAAACAGATTCTTTTCTTGAACTACTATCCATATTTTTTTATAGAAAAACATGTTGACAACATGATTTATCAGATAAATCGAAAAGACAATAATCGAAACAACAAAAAGAAACGAAAGATTTCAATAGAATTAGCACCGTTGTTTTACATTATTATAGGAACACTTCAAAGGCCCTGAGATCATTATTAGGTAAAGTGGGTTTGAACACAGTTTATAGAATTCCATTCAAAAATCATGGAACCATTAAACTTTGAAAAGACATGCTTGAGAAAATTATTAAACAGAATATCATTTACAAAATAAGATGTAGGCGCTGGAATGCAATATATATATATATATATCTCTAAGTCCAACAAGAAGGCCGCTAAGGATAAGGAGAGATGAATATCAAAATAATTTTAATACAAATGAGAAATACCATAGTGTCAACTTTTATCAATCTGGTAAAGCTTTACGTAATAGAAGTTTATTGATTTTTCAACTTGTTAAACAATACATAAAAGAAGAAATTGTTCAAATGTAAAAAGTGGCGTGGAAAGAGAGTAGATAGTATCCTAATTAATTAGCTTAGGACTCGGAGTAAAGCTCTTTTGAAAAGTTTAGTTTTTAATAGAGAAAAAAGGCATTGTGGCTTTTTCTTTTTAGGTTGACTTAATTCCTTTTCCAGGGTTTCAATTTCGCCTTTGATGCTTCTTTTTTTTGACTGGTAATTAATTTTATTATGCATTTGTACTTTCAGGCGCTGCAACAAACGATGAGGAACTGAACCGGGGGAACGTACTACGTCACCATGAAAGTACTCCTGATACTGGTGACTCTCGTGTTGGAGATTCAACTTTACTTCACGGGTGAGATTAATATTTCTCTTTCTGATCGCCATAGCATATTTACTCTTGACTTAATTAATCAAGAACCCTGTCATTTAATAAATTACTTACTCTGCATATCTCTCACATTTTTTGGATTAACTTCACATTTAAGGATTGGGAAAGAGTTTTGCGCATTTAGTTAGGGGCCGTGCATAAATTACATAACGTTTTTTTCTGCAATTTTCGTCCCGTACACTCTTCTGTTAGGGTTCGTTAGTTTTGAATCCCCCTCCATCTATCTTACGTAATTTTTAAAAAGTCAGTTTTTTTCGTAAATTTACTTATGGTTTATCCAACAATAATGTAAGACGGTTTAGGTGCGGGTGGGGGCGAGGTTGAGGGGATTTGGTTAGATCTGACTGTTTCTGATCAATTAACAAAGTAGCTCAACTTTTAACCAAAAATGATGAATCCTTAACGAAAAATGTAATAGTTGATATTTTCACCAAGAAAAGCATTTCATTTTTAATCAAAAGCAGTTGAATTTGACCAAAAAGGACGATTCATTTTCAACTAAACAGTTGTATTATTAACCAAAATGATTAAGTTCATACCAAAAGATATGAATTTTTAAATCAAAAAGACGAATTTCCAACAAGAGTTGAATTTTGAAGCAAAAAAGATTTTTTAGTTAATAATAAGCAATTATTCAAAATATTGAAGTTTCAAGTAAAAAAAGAGCTTTCTACAAACCTGTTAAATTTTTAACCAAAAAATTTCATTTTCTTCTAAAAAAATTAATTTTTAACCAAATACATAAATTTTGAACCATATAGTTGAATTTTTAACAGAAAAGATTAATTTTCTACTAGACAACCCAGTAAGAAGGAATGCATTAAACTATATTAAAATAATCTCAAATATGGCGAGGCTTATAACATTTACGATCCGAATGAATGTCCTTTTTTCTGTTAACGTTTTAATTTCTTTGACCATCAAATCTTTTCGTCTCACTTTAATCCTAATTAATCTTATGTTGATTTCTGTCACTAAATGAATACATTTTATTTCTGCTAAAGAGGGTACAAACTGAAGGCACGTGAACCCTGTTAAATATCGTGAGATAAAGACGAATGTTGAATTTATTTTAAATGTCAATTTAATTCCTTCCATAAAATATAATTGTCAACATTTTAATCCAGAAAAATTATCCTTATTCGAAGCGCACTCAAGGCAATTCCGAACAACTAAATTCCAAATCAACACTTTGAAATCAAACGAACGTCGCTTTTTGCCATATTTGAAATCATTTTAATCCATTTTAATACACACCTTCTTACCAAGAAAATGACTTTTTAACAAAATAAATAAATTTAAAACCATATATTTTAATTTTCCACCAAGAAGATTAACTTGCTATCAAAAAAGACGAATTTTCAACAACATTCATACATTTTTATCCAACTAGTTAAATTTTCAACAACGAAATTAATCTTCTGCCAAAAAGACTAATTTTCTGCCAGAAAAATACGAATTTTCATTAAATGACATGAATTTTTGAAGAAATAGTTGAATTTTCAAACTATAAAGGATCATTTGAGGGTGGCAGTACGGGACTAAAAACGCGAGAAAATCAGAATGAAAAGTTTGATAAAAACTAGTTAGCTAATTCTGAGATAATCGACCGAGAATTTTGAATTTAAAATTGTATGGGTTTTCAAAATCGGGCTTTGGATAACGTATGAATGATAATAAATTTATGAAATATCAATGTTAAAAGGTCAAATAAAATGATCACTACGTTTTAATTGTAAATTAATTGTTACTAGAATTATAAAAAAGTATTTTTAATTATTTCTATCAAACAATTATATTTAATCAAAAATTATTTTACCACAAGGTGTATTTGATTTATCCGGAATGTGTATTCTAACCCATTTTCGATAAAAATATCGTTTATATAGTTCTGTAGTGCAACCCTTCAGCTGTTAGCCAAAAATAAAATAGTTAAATTTTTATTAAAAAAAATTAATATTCAACCAAAAAAAACTAATTTTGTACAAAACAGTTGCATTTTTTATTAAATTGTTGATTTTGTAAGCAAAAATAACTAATATTCTAAAAAAAAACTAGTTGAATTTCTAACCCTAAAACATGAATCTTCAACAAAAGAATTAAATTTCAAACCATAGATGTATTTTTAAACAAATAGTTACATTTTCAGTTACACAAATATCCGTCTAGTAGAAATAATTTGTATACTTATCAAAGGTTTCAAACATTGAATAGATACGGCAGAAATCATGTTAAAATTTCAGTCATGCACATTAGTTGATCATTCGTGAGCAGGAAATTTTCAATAAATCTATGTTCAGCATACGAAGTTTGCAAATGCTTAACAGTGTGCAAGGTACCGTGCAATCGATTCTCATATCGAATAAATTATACTGGTCATTTGAATTGCTGGAATAGATCCAGGAAATACACAGCCAATCCTGCCCTCATCGCTTGTGAAGATTTATTTTATGGGCACAGTCTTCGGCTCGGGAAAAAAATGAGAAGAAGAAAAAGAAAGTGTTCCGGTTGTCGAGCGGTTTGCCAAACTGGCCGTGCCAAATTTCCGTGCTTACATTCCGACTGAGTCATTTTCCCGTCTACCCAGAAAACACTTAATACACTTTGCTTAGCGAATGGATGACAAGTAATTTCCGGCTATCGTGTTTCTCAAAACCACCAAAGCCTCGGCGTCGTTAACTCAGCTAAAACTTTTCCTGCGATCGCGGGTATATTGCTATATCTGCAAATGGGTTATTGTTTAATTCAATTTTCTAACCTTTAACTACTGCGATATCATCGCTGTCATGCCAGGAAAGGCGTAAAAATGTCAATTTTCGATTTATCCAGAAAATTCGAAAAGTTGTTATGCTATTCATAGGGCTTCAAAAAAGAAGCGTTTTTCTTTTCTTGACAAAGCCAAAGCTCAATCCAATCTGATAATTTTTTCTAACGTTATCGTGCCTACAGAGTACAGATAGACATACTGCAGACAGATAGACATTCTCAAAACGTGGAGATTTGATGAAAACCGACCAAGTCAAACTTAACATAAAACCAATACCTTCTGATTAGAAAGAGAATGTAAAAAACATTTTAAATTAGGCTATAAATACGAATTTAAAAAAAAATACTTGAATGGTCAAATAAACCATATTATTTTCTAACGAAACAGGTGCATTTTCAATCAACAAATTTATTTTTTACCGAATTGTTAAATTTTCGAGTCGAAAATAAGAATATTTCACAGAACACTTGAATTTAAAAAAAAAGCCAATTTTGAACCGATGTAGACTAATTTTCAAATATGCAATTGCATTTCCAACCAAAACATATGAGATTTCTACCAAAACAGATTAATGTTTAGACCAAAAACGTATTTTCAACAAAGTAGTTGAATTTTCAACAAAATACTTAAATTTTGAACCGAAAAAGATGAAGTCTCAACCACAAAATGAATATTAGACTTTTCAACCGAAAATAATGAAACTTCAACCAAAAGCAGTAGCGTTATATTAATTTAGTTTGCATTTAACGCTAAAAAGAGAGAGAGGACAAAGAATGACGATGAATGAAAAAAATTTTAATTTTGAACTTTTTTTTATGATTGACTTGAATTTATGATGAATTGAAAATTATGTATTCAAGTTGTAGTATGAATTAGAGTATGACAATGGCTGGTATATCAATTTATATTATTAGAAAGTATTTCATTCAAGTCTTCAAAATTAAATATTTTCAGTTTGTTAACAACCCATTCCAAGACTTTCTTTAGAAATTGGCAAGAAGATTGCCCAGAAAAGTTAACATTTGTAGAAGCTCCAGGCAATAGAGCGAGAACAATAGATTGTCTCTGTTAAAGATCTGGCACTATATTTGAAACTTATTCATAACAGCATGAATATTGAATAGGACCAACAGGATTAGCTGAGGAAATTTATGAGTGAATATTTCTCTTCCATTTTAGAGCGAATGAAGTTTCAGATATTTTTTGTCCTAGTATTTCTTGACGAAATATTTATGGAGGAGGTTTACCATTTAGGCGCGAATTTTCAGATATCTACCGAATTATTTTAAGAAGTTGATAAAGCGATTGATTTACTAAATAATTTTGTCTATGGTTCATTTCAAATAAACTTCGAAATTCATGTGCCTCGCTTACAGCAGAGCCTTTAAGCCTTACATATTATATTTGTTTTTGAAAAACAGTGTCCTAAACTATGAACATATAAAAAAAATCTAGACTGAATTTATTTTTATTAAGAAGTATTTCATTCGAAAATATCGTGCATAAATTAGTTGCTTTGTCCCCTGGTCCATATCAAAGAAAGTCTTCAGAACAGCAAGGACAATATTTTCGATAATTAATGGAAATTAAAGTCTTAAATTCCGAATAAATAAATATAATTTTTTTTTGCAATTTTCAGACGGTAAAACCGTTGCATTTTTTATAAAAATACCAATTTTCGACAGAAAATATATTTATATAATATTGTTGTTCAAATATTATGAATATTCTGCAAAATCTGTCCATTTTTTATAATTAATAACAATTTTAAACTAAAAGTACTAACATAACATATAAATAAATTATTATTGAAGATTGTATATCTTCCTTCAAACCTAATGTTTTCTTATCAAAATCTCCGATTTCCGATAAAAAATTGTTACTCAACCTAAGATAGGTAAAAAGTTGTGAATCTTCTTTAAAATATAATTTTTCTAAATTAAAATTACCAATAATTTCTTACCTATTTCCTGTGTCAAACGTTTTTTTTGTATTCTAACTCGAG
>CAKNWT010256477.1:0-12971 GCA_932066315.1 Andricus coriarius
TAAGGCCTTTCTTAAAAAACCAAAAATTGTACCCCGTCCACTTTGATCAATAATGATCAGAATTAATTAATTTTTAATGTGAGGAGTACTATCTAATAGGACTACAATCATGCCAATTTTTAGCCCGATCGGACAACTTTCATTTTCGAGGTGGGTACACTTGAGAAATTATGCCCCTTAGTTTCATTTTATGTGATTATTCTTCTTGGATGATGTTTTTTCTTCGTCTAAAACTCTCTTAATTTTATGGAATGGATCCGTCAGCGTAGAAAAAAAAGAGTTTTCTCAGATCACCTTTGACAAAACCTGGAAACTACCTGGAATTTAGAAGTGAAAATTCTGTAACACTTACGTATGAAAAATAAACCCCTAAACTTGAGACGTTGATTTTAGGATGTTTTCCACATCCGCTGGATGGCTCAAACTTTTTTAAAATGCGTTTGACGTGCACTGCTACCTTAATCAGCTAAATCATTTCGAGTTTTTAAATTAGTGTGATTTTATAGAATTTTTGAAACTTTAAGTGTTGATTTGGTGAGGGTTCTACGTGCTTAGGATGGATGATTCTTTTCTGGGGACTTTGTGGCATGCAAATCTTCCATGATTAGCGAAAAGAGTTGGATTTTTCAAATTATTGGCTTTACAGAATCTTTGAAAACTTGAGGGTTGCTTAGGGTGGATTCCACATGCGCCAATAGAGTGAAACTTTTTTTTGCTTCTGGCATGAAATTATTTCATTATTCGAACATTTTGCCTTTTCAAATAAGTGTCTTTTTACACAATTTTTTTTGCATCAGAGGTTGATTTGTGGTGGGTTCCACATGTACCAAAGTGATGAAACTTTTTTGACTTGTCTTGTTATATGCGCTTTAAGCGCTCTAAATAGAGTAAATCAACCAAAAATTATGAAATAATATACGCTCGATAAAGTTTATTCCCTCTTCTAATAGACAATCGTTTCAGCCGATAAATGTTGCTCCAGAGCAACATGGGTACGGCCCTTAATGTATTTTAGAGTGACCAGCGCGCCCTCCTGGAGTCCCCGGAAACTAAACGTGAAGTGAAGCTACCGACGAAAAGTTTTACAACCTTGATTTCTTTTGACAAATGAGCAACCAGAGCAACTTTCATACATGCGCAATGTAATGCTTTCTACTACCGCGCCTCTCGCGGAGTCCCCGGAAAGCTCACTGATCTCCGCCCCGTCAATCCGATTAGTGCGACAGAAAATAAGGTAAAGTGCCGTACCCATGCAGGACAATTTACTGTTCATCTCGGGTCAAGTAGGTAATTTCGCTGCTTTCCATGTCTATTTTTGCCCGTCCTTTCTGTCGAATACGAGAAATATGTGTATATATTTCAGCAAGAACATTCACTACCCTCTAAGATTGCTGATAATACAATTTGTTCTTAGGCGGGCGTAGGCCCAAAGCGATGCGGCTTTGTCAGTATTTTAATTGGTTGCCCTAAAGGAAAGCGTATTTTTAAGGTTCGCGTATTTGGTTCGAATTTCTAATTGAAATGAGCCGAATAATTTGAAGTTGGTCAAGTCCATATTCAGGTCTGTCGGAAGAAGAAAGCCTGCCAGAAGCAGACCTGGATCTGACACGAAGATGTGGCGCGGCAGGAAGAAAATACCTGATAGTAGAATGAGATCTGGCAGGAGGCAGAGACCTGCCAGGAGAATTTTGTCTGTTAGAAGAAAAGGAAGAAGATGGGCGGCCACGAGGAACACCAGGAATAGGAGCGCTATTAGGCAAATACTCGAACGGAGAACTTAACTCTGCAGAAAGCAAGAGAGGATTATTAGTTTTTAAAGTATGTTGTTATATCATAAAATCTTCGTGGATTCATTTTTCGTAAATTCACAGAATTAGGCCGGGATGTAATGGTACCTAATATTAGACAAATTCACTTTATTTTCCTACCGATAGATGACCGTAGCAGACTGAACTTACGAGTTCTGCATTTGTTACTAAATTTTTCTCGATCTCGGTCTCCCATAGCTCATTAATTTACAGAAAACTACCAAATGGAGAGACTGCGCTTCGAAAATAGCAATTATATTTAAAATCAATAGGAACTTTGATATGAAAAACTTGTAAGTTATTTGGACAAAATAAGTCGTCTTTAACGCGCGGATATAAAGATTGGAAGAGTGCCTCGCAATTTTTTATATCAGAAGAAGGAAGTAATGGAAATCGCGAAAATGTAAAAAAGTGTAAAAAATTCAGCTTCAAGGTAGTTGTCGTTTTTGATGGTAGTTTTAAAGAGAGGAAAGATTTTTTTTCATGAAAAATATGTAAAACATACAAAAATATTATTTATTGAAGCACTTGCGTCTCCGAACGAACGTTAGATTCTTATCGCATTGATCTTTTATTCTTATCGCTAAAAAGATAAGATTTTAGTAAATACACAGAGAAAAGTGTATTGTACCGTTTCCGTTCTTGGATTGTAAATTTGTTGTTAGCAATGTATAGATACTATGACGTAAAACCTAGATATTGAGTTTTATAAACCAGAATTTAAAAAGAATAAAAGATGTATAATATTTTAAATAATATATTATATCATTTGAAAGTTTTTCATCCGCACTAGAGTATTAAATAACCAGAAATGTTTCTCGATTCGCTTACGATTTTGTATTATTTTTTTATTAGAAGAAATTGCCTGTAGTTATAATTTAAAAAATAAAACAATTTCAAGACGTGAAAAGCTAATCAGGTTTTTAACCATAATGATTGCGACATTTTCAAAATCTATCTGTAGACTACTGTTTTTTTGGGTAGAATAAACTGATATCAATTAAAAGTTTACTCAGGTAAGAATTCTCTCACTTGCAGGTGTGAAACAAAAAACGATTTATTGATCGCACATTGACGGCGTACAATAAAAATGTTTAATATAGCTAAGTAACTAGTTCCATGAAATTTTTTTTTCGCTGTGGAATTTTCCCTTATCTACATTAGGGTGGTATCCTCATAGAAAAACTATAATAGGTAAATAATTATAAACCTATAATAATTATGGTCCGGTAATAAGAAAACGGTGTTTTTTTAATCAGAAGTTTCGTCTCATTTGGAAGTCCTCTTTTGTGATTTATTTCTTAGCAATTGCGTAAGAAAATCATCACATCACTCTTGCAATAACAACATTCGTTGACAAAGACTGCAGATAAATTTAATTTAATTTCCCGTCGTTTTTTTGAAAAACACATCTTTTGTAATAAACACCAACTCATTTGATAACAGAGGGTCAATACAATTCCGCATCATGAATATAATAATTTTCCTGAAAAACTATTTTCGTGAATGAATAAAAGTTTAATCTTTGTATTTGTTTCCGAAAAAGACTGGATGGGGTATTACCGAAAGGTTGAAGGCTTGGGAACCATGATACATTGACATTCCATTACTATTTCCAATTACAGGTTACTTGTAACATTTCAAGAAGACGTCGCATCACAATCAATTTTATATTTTAGTTTTACTTTTTTTTTAATGCTGTAAAGAATTGCGGTTTACAAGATCTACTCTAAAATGATTATAGATTGGGCGCCGGATGCCTACTGGAATTTCCTTTATTTCAGCTGGGGTCAATGGGGTAACAGTGCCGCTTACCATGTTTATTTTTGCTCGCCCATCATGTTGAACGCGATGATTATATGCATATATTCCAGTAAAATAATCATTATTTTGCAATATTGCAAAGATATCACCACCGAATGTTGATAATACAATTTGTTCTCGGGTTGTTATGGACCTAAATTGACCCTTTCCTATGAGTACTTGAATTCGTTTATCCGTAGGAAATGTGTATCTTCGAAATTCGTACAGCCGGTGCGGATTTACACAGGGACGAATACGAATAAATGGAAGTTGATCAATACCATATCCAAGTACGTCAGAAAATGGAATGGAAGGGGGGGACCTGGATCTGGCACGAAGAGGTGGCTTGGCAGCGGAAGAAGACGCGATGGGAGAATGAGATCTGGCAGAAGGAAGAGACCTGGCAGGAGAAACTTGTCTCCCAGAAGAAGAAGAAGAAGTTGGTTTGCCACGAGGAATACCAGGAATAGGGGCGCCATTAGGTAAACAGTCAAACTGCGAACTGAACTCTGCAAGAAGGAACAGAGGATAACATTTTTTTTAAGTATGTTGATATTGAAATCCGGTGGAAAAATTGCGAGGAAAGGCTAAGGACATTGAGGGAAGATTGCCCTGGGAAATTTTTAGTAAGCTGGATGTGCAATATTCAGGACACATTAATCGAGAAGGACCCAGTAAAAGTCTTGTTCAGGACAATTTTTTTACACAATGTAATCCGCGTTTATACACAAATGCAGCAGAATTCTGGGTGAACAAAAAAAATGTTGCGCATGTTTTTCCCATTCCCGTTTTGATAACACACACTTTCTGAATTCTCTCGGAATGAGTTCAGATTAAATTCATATTCATTTCAGACTAAATCATATAGAGGCTGGAAAAGAATAGCAATCGAAGTAGAGTGTGGATTACGTCGGACAAATTGCTAATTGCAGAAAGCTTAAAAATGTTTTTAACATTATAGATATATTACAGTATTATATTCACCAATAGATCGAAGGATGACCAGCCAGGTGAACACTATAGTATAAACGTTTCCCATTTTTTGCAATTAGGGAAAAAACCGATTATTGCGCTGATTATTTTGGTTAACAGTGTAACTAATAATTATTGTAGAGCTTTTCTAGAGTGTATAATATATCCTGTAGTCGTTATCTCGTGAATAATCAGCGGCGTCAAGGTTGTTCTTCTGAGGTAATCATATTTATATTTCATAAATCAGTCCAAGGAAAGAAGCTTAGTTACTTCAACCGAGGCTATTTTGGGGATAATTAGGGGATTTTTTTGAATAGCGCTACGTCTCAAAGAAAGAAAATATCTAGGAAAAAGTACTTGTTTGTCAGTAAAATTGTTAATTAATTTCTCTTGGGCATGGACCACATGTATGTCTTTCCCTACGTATCGTAGAGTAAAATAAACAAAGCTTGAAGAAAATATACAATAAATGAAGAAAAATTACTTTCGTTTAGCTCATTCAAATCCAAAGTTTTAGTATACAATGTGAAAGAAATCAATGTTTTATTTCTATTAATTACAAATAGATATCATCTGGCAATTTTATAAACAAAGTCAGAGTTTGGCTGTTTTCAATGAATAGGTTTATTTTTTCTACGGAGTCTACAAAGAATGTCTTTTCGATCATTCTTTGCTATGATACTTTTCAAATTGAAAAGAATTTTTAATTGAACAAAATTGTTGATTACTTAAATATTCTGAATAAACAAATTTAGAGTTTGGCTATTTTCGACAAATGCGCTTAATTTTTGTTTTTCGAATCGACAAATAATGTCCTTCCGATGACTTTTGCTATGAGACTTTCCAAATTGACAACATTTTTTAAATATTGAAGCCATTTTTATAAAAAACAAAAGTATTAAAGCAAAGAATAATTGGAAAGATGTTCTTAGCCGATCCCATAAAAAAATTGATCCTATTCGTTGAAAAGTAGCCAAACTCGGAATTTCTTTATGAATATTGTTCAAATAATCAACACTCGTCGTCAAATTCAAAAGTATCATAGTGAGGGGTCATCGGAAATATATTCTTAGCTGATTTGTGAACATGAAATTAGCATATTCATTGCAAATAAGTAAACTCTGAATTTGTTAATGAAAATTGATTAAATAATTATTAATTTATTAAATTTAAAGAGCATCATTGCCAGATAGCATCTATTTTCAATTAATCCAAATGCTAACGGACTGACAGCTATTTTCCCGACTACAAAATGGGTTTTCTATGAGAACCCCAAAATATGTCAACTTGGTGGCTAAATACATAATTAAAGCTTTTATTTAAAAAAAAACGTCCAAATCGAATAAATAAATCTTGACCAACTTGGACGTAAAAAATTTGAAACCAAATTTGATAAAATTTCCCAGAGAGTTGTCCTGCCTGATTTTTTGTTTAGTTTTTTTCATTTTTTTTATAAATAAACCAATTTGACAAAGAAAATGGCAATTTGTTCTATTTGACGTTCCCGGTGCTCGTGAATAATAGGAAAATTATTGCAATCGTTGAAAGTGTGTTTTCCGTAAGTTTCAGTATTTTAAAATTTACTTGAGTTTAAGTTATACTGCAAGAAATTTGGATGGAAATAATGATTATTATTCAATTGGGCTGATTCATGAAATATAAATATGGTTATCTACGAAAGATAAACTTCACGTTAATTATTATCAATTAAATAACGGCTGTAGTATATTTTTTACAGCCTAATGAGACGCGAGAATAATCACGGGTTGTGTGCACTGTTAAATAAATTTTTTATAACACAATAATCAGTTTTTTTTCTAACTGCGAAAAATGAGGATCTTTTATAATCTGGTCTGTAACTTAACGGTCATCCTTTATTCTATTGGTGAATATAATACTAAAATACATATATAATTTTAATAACTTTGTTAAGCTTTCAGCAAATAACAATTTGTACGAAGTAATCCGCATTCTATCCCTATTGCTATTCTTTTCCAAACTCCATATCATTTAGTCCGAAAAGAATAATATAACTTAAATCTAAACTCATTTCGGCGGAATCCAGAAAGTGTGTGTTGCAAAAAATGGATTTAGAGATTACAATTTTGGTAATATCCTATAATTGAGAGGAGTATGAATCCAAACAATATTCTGAAGGCTGTTAGTTCGCACAAAGTTACTATTTGCTTTAAACAGTATAAATGATTTCAAGAACTGTGAAATCTTTCAAAAATCTCTTAAAATATTAAAAAGTATTAAAAATCTTTGGAAATATCTTGAAGCATACTGATCAAAACATACATGCCTAAAAAAAATGTCCCCTGTTTCTTCTTGCAGAGATAAGTTCACAGTTTGACTGCTTACCTAATGGCGCCCCCATTCCTAGTGTTCCTCGTGGCGAACCAACTTCTCCTTCTTCTTCATCTGTGAGACAAGTTTCTCCTGCCAGGTCTGTTCCTTCTGCCAGATCTAATTCTTCTATCACGTCTTCTTCCGCTGCCGAGCCATCTCTTCATGCCAGGTCGAGGTCTCCCCCTGCCATTCCGGTTTCTAACGTACTTGGATACGGTATTGATCAACTTCCATTTATTCGTATTCGTCCCTGTGTAAATCCGCACCGGCTGTACGAACTTCGAAGATACACATTTCCTACGGATAAACGAATTAAAGTACTCATAGGAAAGGGTCAATTTAGGTCCATATCAACCCGAGAACAAATTGTATTATCAACATTTGGTGATGATATCTTTGCAGTATTGCAAAATAATGATTTTTTCACTGGAATATATGCGTATAATCATCGCGTTCAACATGACGGACGGGCAAAAATAAACATGGTAAGCGGCACGGTTACCCCATTGACCTCAGCTGAAATAAAGGAAATTCCAGTAGGCCCCCAGCGCCCACTCTTTAACCATTTTATGGTAGATCTTGTACAGTAAAATCCTGCAGACCATTAAAAATGTTAAAATAAAATATAAAATTGCTTGCGATCCGAAATCATCTCAGAACGTCACGTGTAACTTGTCATTACAAATTATAATAAAGTGTCAATATATTCAGATTCTGAAGGCCTCAGTTTTTCGTTATTGCCCTAGCCAGTCCAAGCTGTTGAATTTTCAAGCCAAAGAGACGAATTCTTTAAAAGACAGTTGAGTTTCAATCGAAAAGAACGAATTTACTATCCAAAAAGATAAATGTTCAACAAAGCAGTTAAATTTTCAACAAAATAGTTGAATTTTCCAGAAAATAATTTAATCACCAATAAAAAATTTAAAGAATGTAACCAAAAATATAAATTCTCAACAAAAAATCTGATAGTTCATAGTTTAACAAACAAAAAATCGTTCGATGGTACAATTAGATACTGGCAACGTTTCTACTATTTCTAGCAAAATACAAATATTTGGAAAAATATGAGCGTTATAAATTGATCGTGTTCATCAGTGTCATTCATGTCAATTTCGTCGAACTTAGTCAGCGCTTCGTAGCTTTTAAGTTGCTCTGGCAGAATACTCGAAGGGTCAGCTGGCAAGAGAAATTGGAATCCCTTCAAAATCTCTTTATTCTGGAGAAACTTTGGCTTTATTTAATTTATAAAAGAATCTAGAAAAGGAATGAATATACTAATCCGATAGCAAACATTCTGGCGTATCTGCTGGAATATTTCACTGATTAGTTGGATATGCCGCGGTGTGCGAAATCTGAATAGGAAAAAAGTGCTTCATAGCAAAACTGGAAGCAGATTCGATCATCTTCGAAAATTCAGCATAAAATAACACTGAAAGCAAAAATATTTTTCAAACACAATAAAGAAATGATAACTTTATCTTTCTTAATAGCGCACAAGAGTTGAGTAGCTACAGCCCAGCTGAAAATTCCTGTACAGGAACCTCGGAGAATCCTACACATTTTCCTGTACACGAACCTGTACAGGTAATCTTGACGGTCCCTGTGCAGGAATTTGGCGAAGGAAACTGTACATGATCCTGAAAAGGAATCTGCACCGACAAAGGATCCATTGAATGATCCTGTACGGGTTCCTGTACACGTTCCTTTGCGAAGAAAATTGAGGTGCAGGTTCCTGTACAGAAACTCATATATGATCCCTCACAGAAAGCCATCAAAAGAACCTTTGGAAGAGGCCTGTACAGAAACACGTATAGGGTCCTTTATAGAAAGCCATCGCGAAAAGTCGTGTCGCTTACAGATATAAAGTTGACTTCCTTATTCCCTTAAAGATTCAACTGACCATCGAGGGAGCCGAGCAACTGGCGAACCCTCGCGGATTACTTACTACGCAGATTCATGCATAGGATCCTGAACATTGTTCTGTACATAAACCTACGCCTCAATTGACACTGTGAAGGAACCTGTACAGGATCATTCAAAGGTTAGCTTGTATACAGGTTCCTTTACAACATCATGTACAGTTTCCTTCGCCAAATTCCTGCACAGGCACCGTCAAGATTACCTGTACAGGTTCGTGTGCAGTTTCGTGTACAGGAACATGTGCAGGATCCTCCGAGGTTCCTCTACAGGAATTGTCAGCTGGGAGATGAAGATTCCCTATCCTTCCAATTTGAGATTTCTGTCTGTGCTGGAATTTTCACATCGTACAGTTCAACCGCAGTGCTCACCGAATCATACCTTCAAAACTTTCTGTCGTTTCGGAGCATTGAAGAAAGTATACAAACCTTGTACAGTTCCCATGCAATTTCTTATTGGAGATACGTTGCAGGCGTCAGATACTTCTAGAAGAAGACAATGAGGACCACCATGCACGTACAGAGCTAAGGGCAAAGTTTCTCTCGCAGCAGCTTGCAAACGGTTAAATTTCCCACTCATAGCAGCAGCTACATCAAAGCTTGACAGCGAGCTTTGCTTATGCAGTAAAACCGGTATTTAGCTCACCTGGATTGTGTTCTTCCGAGAATTGACGCCGCGCAGTGGGCATACGTGAATGGCGTTTGCGGGGGGATGTGCGGTGTGCACTAAGGCGAGACAAAACAGAGAGAGAAACAGGAGAGAGATAAAACAGGAGAGAGACAAAATAGTTCCGAGACTCTGGATTGAACGTCAAGGTCAGCTCCAAAACCGGCACTAAACCCAATTTCGATTGTACCTACACCAAACGAGCGTAAGCTGTCCAAAATTATTTGAGCAATAACTCTTCCTGCAATGTCTACAAGTGGAACGAATTGGAGAATTAACTTCTTTCACAATTTGGTTGCGGATAACGTCATTGCACGCTCCAAAAGTTTAATTTTGTATCGTAGGACTTATGCACCGCACATTCTTATTACTACTTTTTCAAATTTCTTAAAAATCATTATCGTCTCTACCGCGATAGCGCAAAAGAGCTAGAAAATTACCATCGTTATCGTCTAGTTCCTCGAATACGTCGTTGATAAGACTGGAATCTCTCTGACCTGGCAGGGGAAGACCCTGTCTTCCACAAAATATGACCGTTTCAATTATTCGTGCTAATTTCTTCGGGTGTTCTAATATTTGTCGTTTCTTTTCATTATCTAATTGCACATCCCTTCATTTTTTTCAGATATAAAGTCGCAGAGGCCTTTTGCATTCTCGATACTCTCTTTGTGATATACATATTTCTCATGTGTAGAGAATCGTTCCGATGTATCTTTCCAATTATCGAAGGGGACGGTGCAGAGTTCACCTTCAAAAGTAAAAGTTTGATGATAACTCTTCCTGCTTTGAATACTTCTTGCAAACAATATCTGTCATTATTTGATGTTCAGAGTAGTATTTTCTTTGACAGAAGTCCACATGTTGCAAAGTCTCATAAAGAAAATCGTGAAACAGTGTCCCTGTTATGTCTCCGGAAAACGAAAAAGATGTTTAAAGTGTCTGAGAAACATAAGTCTCTAATGAAATAATTATTTAATTACGATTTTACTTTCGAAAGGTTACCTATTGTGACTGTAGCGGGTTTAGAACAAGGTTATTTAAAATGAAAAGTATCAGTGTCAATAGTTTGCAACTACCAGTTCAGCAATTGCATCATTAACATCAAAATAGTTGAAAAATGTAATTCTCGGCTATTTGAGATTGCCAAGATGTCTTCATACAATTTGAGTAGCAGTCTTCTGTAAGATGAAATTCTTAAGTCCAAGAGAGAAGTGCTCCCCGATGTTTCAAACAGGACTACAAGTATGTATAAAATATAAGAAATATTATCCATTATTCCGAAAGTAGCAAAAAATCCTTCCATGACATATGCACACATTTTTAAAAATGTAGTTCTGAACATTGTTATTCTAGGCAAATCGATACTATCAAAAAACCGCGGAGCATCTAAATTAAATTACGAGAAACCCTGTATGACTTGCTTAAGTATTGTTGGGAAAGGAAAATGTCATAAATGTAATTCAGGAAGTCTTTTTCAGAATTTAATAGAACTGGTTGAAAAAACACCCAAGAAAGGAAGAGAACAAGTAACTTCGGTTTTATTACATAGTAAAATGGAGGAGGAAAAAAGGGTACTTCACTAACTCTTTCCCAACATCAAGGTGGTCAGTCTCTTCAGGTTTTTGTACATCCTCTAAATCACAAAAATATTTTAAATAAAAAATAATTGCAGTCACAACTTTCTGCAGAAGATTTTTCAAAGATATAGACAAACTTTCATCTTATTTAAAGAACAAGTCTAGAAATTGGTTCCGCATTTCGAGTAGCCATGAAGAACAAGAAAATTGTTGAAGGTAATTAAAAAAAAAAATTATCAGCTAGAAGTCGCAGTGTTGATTCGTATTTTGACATTAGGAACTTTGGATTCGTTGATATACCAGGTAGCATATGTTCTGATGCGCCTGAATCAGTAGTTTATTGCAGTGACAAAAATGCACTAGGAAAAAAATCGCCAAGACCCAGGAATCGAAATTGGAAATGCGAAGAATTTTTAAAATTCCGATTTTGGTAATTATTGAAATTATTTTTATGGTCTGTGGTTTATAATCTTTCTGAGCATGGGTTTCCCTTTTTAGCATAGAAATATACTACAAAAAAATAGACAAGACCAAAGAATTAAAATTGAAAAACAACGAATTTTTGTAAGTTTTCTAATTGTACAATTTAATCACTTCAAACAATAATAATTATTTGAGAGGCATGGTTTTATTTTTCAAGCAAAATGTTTTAATTTTTTCACAGATTAATGTGGAAAGCGTCATGGAAAATCAAAAAGGCTACTTCAAAAATATACAGTTTTTAATAATTTTTCATTCTTTTGAATTGTTTGAAATGCTTGTAAGCTGCTTGAAATCTTTCTGAATTCCTTTAACTTCCTTGAAATCAGCTGAATTCCTGTAAATTCTCAGATATATCTGAAATCATTTATTTATTTATTTAAACATTCAACGGGAAACGCCCTTTATTACATATGAAAAAGGAACTAATTATAAAGTGAACTAAATATAAAGGTTATAGTAGTAAACAAAGGAGCGCACGAGTCGGTCAACGTATGGAGACTATATACTGTTTTAGTCTCTGAGTAACGCTGTGAGTCTGCTCTTAAATCTAGATGAACATGAGTCGAAGAAATCCAAGTCCAGAAAGTGGTTCGCTTCCTTACAAATACGTGTAAGAGTACTATTTCCGCCATAATTTGTTCGATGAAAAGGTACTCTAAAGATAGAGGTCGTGCCTCTGAGAGAGAGAGTAGGAGTAGAGAACGAGATCAGGGCTAAAATTTGTGGAGAATCGATATGACCATTGATGACATTGCAGAGAAAACGCAAGTCTGCTGTTAAGAGTCGGGATTTCATTGAAGGTATATTTAAGGTTGTTCGAAGTTCAGTGTAATCGTGGTCAAATCTATTTCTTTTTATACCAAGCTGCCAAACTACAAATCGGAGAAATCTGTTCTGTACTCGTTCAATTCTCATCATATGCGCCGCATAGAAGGGTGACCAGGTAATGGAGGCCGCCTCAAGATGAGGTCTGACTAGCGAAAAATAGAGTGTTTTAAAAACTAGAAGATTATGAAAAGACTTAGAAGTTTTAATAATGAAACCTAAAGCTTTAAGTGCTTTATTCACAATCATAGATAAATGATCAAGGAAAGTCAGGGCAAAGTCAAGGATGACACCCAGATCTCTCACAAAGAGAACTCTATTCAACAGTTGTCCTTCGATGTTGTAAAAGAATCTAATTAGCTTCCTCTTTCTTGTGAACGAGATAATTTGGCATTTTTTTATATTTAAGGGCATGTTATTTTCCAAAGACCACAAATGAATTCTTTCAAGATCTTCTTGAAGTTTAGCAGCGCAAACAAAGGAAGACATTTTGAGATACAATTTAAGGTCATCCGCGTAACAAAGGAAGTTACTATGCTGAATAGATTGCTTTAAATCATTTATGAGG
>CAKNWT010256483.1:0-15499 GCA_932066315.1 Andricus coriarius
CTATACTAATAAAAAGTTTGTTGTCCCAACGAAACATTTTTTCAGTCAACTCATGTAAAAAGGCGGATAACATATTCAGGATTGACTTGCCAATGAAATATGTTTGCGCAGAAAATAAGGAGATACATTTTTTTTAAATTAACATACGGACATTTAAAATTTTTGTTACGAATATCATACAATTTTAAAGGTAAAATGAGTTTTTAGCAAATTTTTGTTTGAGTTTATTTCATTTTTATCCCATTTGCTAAATCAACAAGTGATACAGTAAGGCACGGTGTGCTTGAAGACTGAAAAACTTGGACTAAAATGGATCCAAAATCTGCTAACGCAAAAAGTTTCTATATCGTTTGGACATTAAAAATCAGCTGAATTTAAAATCCTAGCTACTCCCTTTTGCGAGTTATGCGCATTTTTAGATTTTTACATAACAGCCTATATACAGCAAAGCTTGCGTCATCGAGTTTATTAAATACAACGCATTTTTAAGTTTACCGTTTTTCCAAAAGATATCGAAAATAAGTTTGTGTTGCTTATTTTTTGCATTTGGAAAATTTAGTTACCACTTTTGGCCAAGCCCAGGTCCAACAACAAATACGTAGTGGCTGAACGGTCCCTTTTTTTACATTTTTTGTACTTTTTATATATTATATATTGAGTGGTATATAGGTATAATAAATTGTATATTTAATAGTATGGATAAATTTAAATAGGTGTTTTCTAATATGCATGTAGAACGCTATTAAAAGAAGCCGACAAAGTAATAGATCCGGAAATATATGAAGTGGCAGGAATTTTTTAAATTATACCCGATGTTGCTGCTTATAAAGCAATGAATAAAATTGTTTATTGTTATTTAACCTCTGGAAAAGTTGGATTTTTACCTGTTGCTTAAATCGATGAATTAGATAAAGCTCTGGATTAGGGTATTGGTAAGAGAAAAGCGGACAATCTATACATCGTGATTTTTTAAAATTCTGGGCATGTTACAAGGTAACATGTATACAGCACAAATCATACTCCTTACAGGTATTAAAAGCAGTAATAGAATTTTCTTTGCTTTACTTATCATTTTAAACATTATTTACTAATTTTTATTTCTAAATTTATACCATTCAATATATAATATATAAAAAATTCAAAAATTTTAAAAAGAAGTTCAAAAGAAAAAAAAACATATAAATACAAAATGGGACAATTCAGCCACTACGTCCTCGTTGTTGGTCATGGGCCAAATTTTCGATTGTAGTACTGGTTGTTATGTAAAAATCTAAAAATGCGCGTAACTCGCGAAAGGGAGCAGCAACGATTTTAAATTGAGCTGATTTTTAATGTCCAAACGATATAGAAACTTTTTACCGCAGCAGATTTTGGATCCATTTTAGCCAAACTTTTTTAGTCTTCAAGCACACCTTGAAGGTCATTGTAACTCTTTCAAAAACAGAATCAACATTTTTCTCCAAAAGTCCACCTTTTTTTAGAGATTCTTAGCCCAAGGCAGAAACCCTTGTAGTTTCTAGTGAGTGTCTGCCCCTGCGTCGTACTTTTTCCCCAGGAGTTTAAGTGTTGGGAGAGGAAGTGAGAGGAAATAAGGGGAATACAAGTATGGAAAGTGAAATGAAATTAGTGGTGGAGATGCGGGAGACGTTCGGGCGGACAATTAGAGGAAATGAGGGGAACTGAGTAGTGGATTAGTAGGGGAAGTAAGGGGAAATGAGTGGTGGTGTAGTAGTAAAAGTAAGGGGAAATAAGGATAGCGGAAGTAGATGAAGTAAGAAAGATTATGGGGAAAAAGGGGAGGGAAAGTAGGCGAAGTAGCGGCAGTGAGGGGAAGAAGGCGTAAATGATTGAAAGTGTGGGGAAATGAGGGGAAGTGAGGAGAATGCTAATAGGGTATTGCACGTGAGTAGGGTAGGTGAAGTGAGAACTGGGGAAGGTAAGTTGGGAAATAGGAATGTAAGCTGGGGAAGTGAGTAGAAGGCGAGATAGAGGTGGAATTAGAGGAAGAATTAGGGAAAGGGAGGGGAAGTGATAGCTGAAGTAAGGGACCTACTTTATCTAATTTTTTTTCCTGAAACTTTTAAAACGAGCTGGTACTAATAAAGCCTACTTACCAGCCAATTTTCCACTTGGTATTTAATTGTTTTCCGACATTTTTTTTTGACTTTGCCTTTTCAAATTTTTTTGTTATTTCATGGTTTTTTTTATACATTTCGTCAAGTTTCATTCACTTGTTCAAAATCAATGAGAACAACGAAGAAATTCATCATGCTAAATCTGTTTTGATTTTATGAAAAATTGAAACACGAAATTTTCTCAAAATAGCCATATTTTTTTTCGTTAAAATTTGCAGCAGTGATAGGGAGTATAATTCGAAGCGGACTGAGCCTTTGTTTTTTTTCGTGGGAAAAAAGACAAATTAATCAGCTTTGCAGTTTTAAACGTATTATAACGTATTATATAAATACAAATACACCCCACGTTTAAAATATGTCGTGAATCGACTATATATTACCTATCAATCCTGAATATTTTAACTTCAAGAAAGAGCCAAAAAGCTTGACTAACTGGAACAATAAAAACCCTAAAATCTTAAAAATTGTGAAAACGGCAAGGTTACAAAATAACATCAAAAATATTTCTTTTTGTCCCGAAAAACAAAAAAATACTATTATTCTTAAAAATTTAATGGAAAAAAGATGGGATTTTTGAGACATTTTTTTCATTTTTTAAGCATATTAAAATAACTTTACTATTTTTTATTCAAACAAGTTTTTTTCGGTCCCCAAAATGGTGCGAAGGACTGAATAAACTGACAAAAAAACACTTATATCGAAAAAATTGCAAAAATCACAACAAAGAAAATGGCAAAAGGAAAGTCTGCTGTACCTTATGTTTTATAATTCATTGAAAAAAAACATTTGTCTCCTAATAAGTAACTTATACCGACGTTTTTATAATATTTAGCTTTTAATAGCTAGTTTACTCGGAATTTTTTGATAAATAGGTTCCTGTGAAAATTTAAAATGATTTTTTGTTTTATAAAGTTAATTTTAAGAGATTATTTTGAAAGATTTTAAGATATTCTAATATATTTCTATGAACGGAATTTTTTTTTTTTTTAAAGATTTCTCAAACATTTAGGGAAAATTTCCATTATTTTTTTAGGATATTTAGAAGTTTTGAAGAATTAAAAAAAATATGTTTAAATATAAAGAGATTCAAAAAATTTTTTTTGAAGATTTCGAAATGAAATCTTGATCCTTTTTTGAGGTATTTAAAAAGATTTGAAGAAATAGAAAATTGGTTTGAAATTCCTGCTAAAATTTAAAAAATATTTTATGATAAAAAATTAATTTGAGGAGATTATTTAAAAACATTTTTAAACATTTCAGAAGATTTCCAAAATTGTGAAAAAAATCAGGAAGGTTTAAGTGTAATTTGTGAAATATTATACCTTTTAAATACATAGAAACAAAAAAGAAATTTAATTAGTTAGACTAAATTAATTAAAGAACACTGAATTTTCCCAAAACCATCTGCGATGCGAGAAATCTTCCAAGAACAAAATAAATTAATTTGTGAAATCGAAGTTGGCCCAGTAATCCGGAAAAGTTTTTGTGATAAATTTCCCTATAGAGATTTTAAAATAAAGTCAAAAAGGCCATTTTAGATATTTTACAACTTCGCGGGATTACATAAATAAGCAAAATCATTTTAAATCATTGCTAGGCATGGAAGCATGATAGTGCAGTATAATCGCGACAAGTTTTGAAATATGAAATTGGCTTTTTCAAATTTGTTTAAAAAATTGCTATATGGTACTTACAAAGAAAGGTTCTTAATATATTTTATTATGAATCATGTCTCTGTAAAAGATTATGGTCCCGTTCGATTTAAAATTGGGTCAAAGTCCATGTTTAGTCTTTTTTTGAAGTGCTAACTGCTTTTCGCCTGTTCTTTTCGTGATTCAACAGAGCTAAGCAATAGCTCAAAATAATTTTTCTGCTATATTCTAAAAATTGAATTCCTTAAAGTTAGACAGTTTTTTGTGTCTCCTGAAAAATTCGGTTTTCGATACTTTTACGCCTTAATGTCCCGAGACCCTTCAGTTTATTATAGATAGGTATTTCACCAAGAGATGTCGATTTCGAAAGGCTTTTCTCTGATATCGACAAGAGTGTCATTTGAGCCCAGCTCGAAGGAACGTCAACTTATTGACACCGTTTTCAATACTGCTGGTTACGCGTGTCCACTCTGTAACTTTATATTTCCGCCCTTAAGAGCTCGCCATTCCTGCTTGACAAAGAAAAATTACGTCGAGAAAAAAAACCCTGCATCTGAAGCCATTAGCGAGCAATTAGCAATAAACAAATCGAAATTCGAGCTTCTCTGTTTTCAGATTTTGTCCATCATCCTGAGATGAGATATATCAAATTACTCTTGAAATTCTATTTTTTATTTTTATATTCCAAATTCTCACATTCCCTTATTCAAAAAGGATAAATTGCGTATTTTAAAATTACAACGAATTTTTTGAAGCTTTTACTTTTTTATATTGTCTTTAAAACAAATTCAGAAGCTATTCCTGGAAAAATGTAGAATAATTCGAACATTAACAAAACCGAAGATGGAAAATTTTTCTTATGCTCTCGAGACATTTTTTTATACTTTCATAAAGGAGATCGGATCCATTTCAAATCTAAACAGCTCTAAAATTTTACACATAATATCGCCTGTTGTTCTGAAAATATTTAAAGTCGATTTTTAAAAAACCCACACTTCTCTTTTTAGCACTTATTTGTTAAAATTTTACTTTCATCAGAAAGACATCTTGAGTTTTATGTTTTTTAACTAATTTTTGCGGCCAGAAGAATTTTTTTCATCAAATCAAATTTTCTCATTTGTCCTACAAATAATGGCCAATAAGAAAAAATTTTGAAATAAAAGTTCGCACATCGAAACAATTTCTATAAAAAATTCCACATGCTTTTTTTCGATATGTTGCATCATTTACGAGAAAAAACATTAGAAAACTATATTTTTAGGAAAAAAATTCTCCGGACTTTAGAAATGATATTGCTTGAATAAAACTAATAGAATATCTTTCTTCTATCAGAAGAAACTTTTCAAAAATATTGAAAAGAATAAAAAAGTGATGTTTTCCAGAAAATATTTTTGTTATGTTTTTAAAATTCGAAGAAAAGAATGTATATATTTTATGGAAAACTCCACCTTTTAAAATTTTTTCCATATTTTTAAAAGTTTTTGCTTCATGCGAACCAACCCATTTTTGAGAACGGGTGCATTTTTTTCCTAGAAATAAAATTTTTTATTTTTTCTCGTAAACGATACAAGATTTCATGAAATAGCAAAATGTATCTTACATATACATTTTTTAAACGTGCAAATTTTAACTTAACATGTTTTCGTATCTGTTCTTGTTTGCAAGAAAAAAATTTAAAAATTCGATTTTATGAGAAAAAATTCTTCTGAATACAAAAATTATTCAGCCAGCACAAAATTGATAGGATATCTTCCCTATATGAGCTGAAAATTTAAGCAAATATGCACAAAAAAAGGTAGGGTTTTCCAGAAAGTCTTTTTTATTTCTTTCTTCGAATTTTGAAAACAAGAACAAAATACTTTCTGAAACCCCTTACTTTTTTGTTGTTTGCAATGATTTTTAAATTTTTCTGTCAATGAAAGAAGAAAGGCATCCTATCAGTTTTTTTGGAATAATTTTCCTGGAAATTCTCATAAATTAAAAAGTCGTAAGAAATGTTTTATACAAGTAAGATAATATGTTTTCTTTAATACTCATACTTTTATTAGGAAATAGTATATTGTGCAGCAAAGCAGATAAATAGTGTTTTTACGGCCGATCGTGAGTTTTTTCAGACACGCGAGACCGTCAAAACACTTCGCTGCCTCGATACACACGAAATTTTATGTAATAAGAGAATGGTTTCCGAGTTTGTTCACGATATTACGTCTCAGGTTTGAGATTAGTTTAAAAGGAAAAGTACTGCGAAGAACAGGGCACTTGGGTCGAAGTAACGAACGCGCATGCGCGCGGACCTGATTCGTATTTCCCGCGGACTAGGCCTAGGCCGGTAAAGTACCCGACCACCAACAAATACCTACTTTTCTCCACCAAACCATGCCGAGAAAACGAGGAAACCATGCTCGTGTTACATAAATTATTTTTCATAACAAATTAGGTATGGTTTTCTTATATTCAGATTTGATATTATATTAATTGAAAGTAAAATTATTTTTGACAAATGCAAACGCTTCGAAAGGGCATCTTATAGTTTCTTCATAATGAACAACATTATTTCACCATTAAAATAATTTGAAAGTAACATTATTTCTGACAATTACACCTTCGGAAAAATATTTGTTTAAATTAACAAAATTTCTGTTTAATAAACCATAGAATATCATTATTATATGTGGATAAAATATTTAGTTGAAGGAAGAAAAAATCCGGTTTCTTAAAAATTTTGGAATTGTTTGGTAAATTTTCAAGTTTTCGGAAAATATCACAACTTACGGGATTTTTTTTCTATTTAGTTGAAGGAAGGAAAAATCACATTTCTTTAAAAAAAACGGTATTGTTTGTAAAATTTTCTACTCTTGGGACAATATTTAAAACTCTCGGAATTTTTTCTAAAAGTTTTATGAACGGAATAATACAGGCAAGCTAATACAGCATTTAAAAAAATTCCCTAACTTTAAAAATAATTTTTTTAGGAACATGTCCTAACTTTTGCTCAACGTTTTCTACAGTAGATTAAGGACAATTCCCTACCTTTTAATTAAATTCCCAATTTTTTTTTCGAAATTTTGCCCACAAAATGTGAAGAAAAATTTCTGAAATGTTAAGGTTATTTGGTTCCCGACACATTTTTTACAGTGTGCTTTCATATTCTTTCATACCTTCCACTCTCGATTTCCCTGATAAGTATCGTCACACAAAAATTTCCTCAAGACCCAGTAGGCTCTTATAGAAATGTCAGGCGGACGAGGGCCGAGAAGCTCGGATATCGCGTGTTTACCTTTCCTCTTCCAGCTGTAAGGTTGCTTGAAACCTGGAAAGATAGTGGACACTCCACTCAACGGAAGAGGCTAGACGAAAAGGATGGAGATTGGAAAGTGAGGCCAACGGTTGCTCGAGTATGTACCTATCGACTGTTTTGCATACGTTTCAGGCTGAATGAGATTCAAAACCTCTGTACGAAAAAACATTTGTCAAGAAAAATCACGTACCACCTGGGTAGGGCCAGATCTAAATCTAAGACCCAGACCGTTCTTTTTCAAGTGTTATTATTAATGAGCCGCATCAGGGTCTCAGGCCTCTCAAGCTTACGGTAAAACGTACCTCTCTTTTTTCAAGTTTCATTACCAATTGGTCGGGTTTCGGCGTCAGGCCGCCCTAGGCCACAGTAAAATTTAGTCTTGTTTTAAGTTTCATTACTAAGTGCACTGGATTTGCATCTCAGGCCGTCCTAGGTCAAAGTAAAATTTTCCGCCCATTTTTAAGTTTTGCTACCAATAGATCGGATTTAGGTCTCAGACAGCTCTAGGCCATAATAAAATTTACCGTTTTTCATGTTCCATTACTGATGGGTCGGATTTAGGTATCAGGCTCGTCGCCCTTTTTCATTTTTGTGTGGTTTTTTGTCCAATAAAATCTAGATACTTCAATTTTGTTCCGATTTTCAGTTCTTTTTTTCATCAAATTGCATCAGATTCTGAAAAGATACATTGTTGGAACTTTTGACTTTTCCATTTGTTCATTTAGAAAATTTTTACTGAAAGTATGGAAAAAGTGACTTGTAAAATTGACTTGTAATTTACATTAATCTACTTGTCATTATAGGCAATCCACTTGTGATCCTAGGTAATCAACTTGCAGTTAATAGTAATCCAATTAGTCATTCTAAACAAATTTGGTGCATAAATTGGCATATAGTGTTAATATCAGTAAAAAAATTTCTTTTTGCTAAGAACGCTTCGTATTAATGTACAAATCATATTTATTCACATATCACATACCTGTAGTTATTCCGGCGATTAAATCAAACTAAAATTTGATAAACCACTAATTTACATTTTTTAGCACAAAAATTGTTTAGAACAATAGTTATTGTTAACTTTTAAATATTTTCATAACATCATCTAAAACAATTTGAGTAAAAAATTATTTTTTTTCATGCGCTAAAGTGCAAATATTTCGTTTTTGTTCATCTAATTTCTTTATAATAATTTTATTTGTTATATTCTGCAAATTACCATCAAAGATGTATTATTTTTAGGATTGTTTGCAGCGATTTTAGACGAGTCAGAGAAATTCACAATAGAAAGATCCTTAAATATAATAATTTTGCCCCGAAAACGGTTTTAAAAAATTGTTTTGGTTAACTTTTTGAATATTTGTGCTATTAACAGTCAATCTTACATTAATATGAAGCAGTTTTTGCAAAAAGACTATTTTTTGCCGATAATAACACCATTTCTTCATTTATGATCTCTTTAATAACAATTAAATAGATCAATAGGCAAATTATTTGTATTTTCTGAGACCCCACGTATTGATTTAGGACAATATAAAGCTCACCGAAGCGATTATTAAAGCTTAAAGAATTCTTGAGTAAAAAAAAGTCACTTTTTCCATACTTGAGTGAAAATTTTGTGAGTAAACAAACGGAAAAGACAAATGTTCCGATCGTAAGGCTCTTCAGAATTAAATCCATTTTAATTTAAAAAAATTGATATTCAGATCCAAATTGAAGAATAGACTTCTATGAACAAAAAAAGTGCACTTCCTCCCATAGTGTGCAACCTCTAAAAATCCGCCACCTTTGGCCATGGCCTTTTCGACCTTTGATCTAAATACGGCACACCGCTTGGGGAAACTTATGTATACCTAAAATTCCCGGGAATTGGAAAATCTCGCCCAACGCTGCACTAAAGTGCTGACTGGAGTGGGAAAAGAACGAAGAACCTAATAGATTGTTTCTACACTCTCGGATAGCTAGTGTTCCATTCTCTAAACTTTTTTCCCGGGAATGGATTTTCAGAGGTTCTTTCAGATTTAGATTTGAAAGCTTTTATATTGTTTTACTATTTTTAGGATTTCGTACGCTGGGCTTGATCCTTGAGATTTTACTTCCCTCTTATGGCGCTTGACCTGTGGCTCTTCACCTCTGATCTTCAATTCTTTAATCCAACATTGAACCTGACCTCTGAACTTTGACGCCTGCTACATGAGCCCTCAGCTTTAACCCTTTATCTATGAACTCTTATTTTTGGTTACTGAACTTCAAATCTGTTGCACAACGTCTCAACTTTGACTTATGAACTCTGAACTTCGACTCCTTTCCTATGACTCCTCACCCTTCACAAATGACCTCTGAACCCTTTATAGATCCTGCAGACCTCTTTTTAGAGTGATTTTATATAATGATTTTTTTATTGTAGGTAGTTATCATGCCAAAAATAAGATCTGTAAAAAAATAGTTTTTCTATGATTTTTAAAATAAAAATAATATTGCTCATGTAGTAATTTGATGTAAAAAACATTATTTTTAATGTAATAATTTTAAAACTTACGATCAAGATTTATTTTTGCCATCATTTTTACAAATATACTTTTTCTTACTCTCCCTTCTTACCAATTTTTTAAAAATGGTTAAATTTAATCAATTTTGGCTTATTTTTTCAAGAAAAATATTCTCTACAACTCTAGAGTTTCTCATTTTTGAACTACATTTTTCATGGCTAAAAGCATTAAAACAATTGCTCTTCAAGAAAACGTTTTTTTATCAAATAACTATATTTGAAGATTATTGACTTATTTGAGAAATCGAGAACAGTAGAGTTATGAAGAATGTTTTCTTCGAAAAAATAAACCATAATTTATTTAAATTCCTGGGATCACAGCCATTTAGCAGTTTAATTTGAGATAAAAAGAGGATTTTCGCCGATAAAAGGTGATCAAAAGGGGATTGAATTTAGTATTAAAAACATTTTATATCGTATTGGTGTGTCGTGAAAACGATTCAAGAATTTTAACGATTGAAAGGTAGATAAACAAAAGAATTGAAAAATACTCATGTTTGAATTTTTGTACATATACGGGGTATTTTTTTTAACTTGAGACATTGAAATATCTTAAAATCATACGCGTCCTATGAAAAAAATATCCGTGATAAAAACTTTTTATTTTCGAGGAGAAAAGCGACTTTGAATAAAATTTACCCCACTCCACCTCCCAGGAGACATTGGGGGGTGGTTTTTTTTCGCGAATCGAAAAAAATTTTCCGAATAAAACTGACATATTTCATGAAGGAGAATCTAAATCTGTGAAAAAAATTGGGGTTCCCCTTTTAAAATTTAAAAGTTACCCCCCCCCCCCCAACTGGGGGGGGGGGGGATTTGTTTAAAGTCGCTTTTCCCGTTTCGAAAATAAAAAGTTTTTATTTCGGATAGTTTTTCATAGGATGCGTATTTCTTGAGATATTTTGAGGTTTGAAGTTTAAAAAAACACCCTGTATATATTTTTATCAGCAGATAGATTTTGATTCAATGTACTCATCAATTTTTTTTAGTAATTTATGCTGCTGAAAATTCCGCTATTTTGTGGAACGTTCATCTTTTTGTTTAAAAAATTCAAACTTTTATTTGAAATGTCACATTTTTTGAAAAAAGTGTGACTGTTTGGTTAAAAATTAATCTGTTTCCGTTGAAAATTATTTTTTCGTTCAAAATTTCCGCTTTTTCGATAACAAATCAAACTTTTATGCAGAAAATTTGTATTTTCGAGTAAAAAATTCTATACAATTTCGTCAAAAGTTGAAATAAATTGTTAAAAATTCGTATTTTTTAAAAAGAAAATTAAACTGTGTTGCAGGAAATTCGCCCTTCTGGATTAACAAATTTGGTAGAAAATTCTACTATTTTGTAAAAAATGCAATTTTTTAAAATAATTTTTATTTTATTGAAAATTAGTTTTTTAAATTCAGCATTCAACTTTTCTTCTTTTGGTTAAAAGTGGATATTTTTTTGTTTAAAAATTCAGCTATTTGGTTGAAAACTGATGTACTTTATTGAAAATTGGTTGTTTATTGATAGAAAATATATTTTTATGGTTGAAAATTCAACTATTTAGTTTAAAATGTATGCATTATGTAAAGAATTCTTCTTTTTTAGTGAAAAATTATTTTCCTTGTGGAAAATTGATCTTTTTGAATTATTTTGTCGAAAAGTTGTGTTTTTTGGTTAAAGTCGAGTTTTTTTCATTTATTTAAAATCGACATTGTTTCTTGGTTAATATATCAACTATTACAATCTTTGTTGAGAATTCCTCTTTTCTGTTTGAACCCTCAATAAGTTCACAAAAAAATTAATTTAGCAAAAAGTACTTACAAATTACTCATAGACCCTAACAAAGGGTGGTACGTGGTAGGCAGTTTTAGAAAAAAAGCTTTAGCTAATTTATACACGGCCCCAAAGCTGCCAAGATGTTTTAAATATGAATTCATTTTAAAAATAAAAAAGGAAAAAAAGGTGAAGGGATTTGTGAAGAACGAGGACATAAGGGCAGGCATAATAGAAAAGAAGGGGAGTATGGGAGTGGTAGTAGGGGAAGGGAAGTAAGGCGTGAAAATTAGTGAAAGAAATAGGTGAAATTATAAGGTAAGTGATGGGAGAGGATGTATGGGATGTGAGAAAATACATTATTAAAATGCATACTATAAAGTTCTAATACTTATTTTCCCTACCCCTCTACTCTCGTACATCTCCTCCCATCACTTTCCATAGATCCACTTTTGCCTCCCCTACTTTCCGCTCCCTTTCCTACTATCATCTCGCTATCTTACTCTCCCCTCAATTCCCTACTTAACCTATTTTCCCTGATTCACACCCCTTACTTATTATCCTCCCTTTCTTTTTTGAGTTTTGAATTTCTAATTCCCATTTCCCTTGAAATTGGTTGACAAGAAGTTTATGTATTAGTTATCATACCCTCAAACACTCATCCCGCGACTCGCGAGTCTAACTGCTACCCTTTGTGCAGTGCCAAATCTTTGAGGAACGTTTACCTGTACTTCACGCAATCGCTCTATGCAAGGCTTTGATCACGTTCGGTTAGAACTGGTATTCTGTGACTAACCAAGAATTCAAGCGTTGTAATTGCAAAGCATCTAACTTTGATTGCAAAATTAAGGTTCTAAATCCAATTCCCTAGTACTTATCTTGCATAAGCTAAGGTAATTGACAATTTTCCATTCTGGAAAATTCCTTCTCATTACGAATTTTTCTAGGAATTTATTATCTAGGATTTATGTCCTAAAAAAGTAATACTGAAATAGAACTAAAGTACTAAAAGAGTTCAAAAAATATCAAGTTGAAGGACCTTTTCAGGAGAAGAGTACTTCCAACGTCCCACTTGAATTTTTATTCCTTTGAGCAGGACAGGCTTAGAACAAAAGTACCGGAAATTTCCCACTTGATTATTTAAAATTTTCTATATGTTAAAAATTATTCTTGGGACAAAAGTAATAGATAACACAGCCACAGAAAAAAACTCTTTTTTCGGGTCTGTAGGTCAGACCATGTTGACTATATGTTTGTTGGGTCGCTGAATCCAAAACCGAGGTAAAAAAAAAACCCAGCGCGTCAGGGTTCTTACATGAAATAAAAAATAAATAAACTTATAAAAAAATATGAGGTTTTATGAGGTTATGTCAGAACCCAGACGTGCTAAGGGTTTTGGACCGGATTCGGATTCAGCGACCCCAAAAACATATAATAAACATGGTCTGACCCCCGGACTTGACAAAAAATGTATGAGGTATTATGAGGTCAGGTCAGAACCCTGGCGTGCTGGGGGTTTCTTGACCTCGGATTTGGATTCAGCGACCCAAAAAACATATAGTCAACATGGTCTGACCTCCAGACCCGAAAAAATATTTTGTTATGTGTGACTGAGTAATTTCCATTTTATTTTATTTACGAAACTTTTTCAAGTGGTTATTGGACTTAGGTCCTGAAAGAGTGCCGCTAAAATAAGAGTGAATTAGAGAAGTTCAAAATAAGTACAAAAAAAATTCGAGAAAAGTCACACTTAATTCTTTTTAAATTTTTAATATACCTCAATACTTTACTGAAATAGCGCTAGAGTACCACAAGATTTTGACATATTATAAAAATTATGCACAAATTTTGAAAGAATTGAGTGGAACTTTTTCAACAAATTTATCCTATAAACGTCTTGGAAAAAAAGTGAGACTTTTTCGATAATTTCGTCCTAAAAAAGTGTTGCTCAAAAAAAAAAAAGTAGCACTTTGGCGTACTTTTTTCCAACAAAATTCCCATAAGCAGTTGTAAACATTTAGAAAAAATAAAGCTGCAATTTTCTAGTACTCTTGTCACAATTAGGATTTAAAATTTTTTTAAATAATAGTTGGCCCTGAGGTACTGATTTGTCTCATGCCCAGTACCTTAGCGGGACTTTATCCGAAATGCCAATGGGACCTTAATCGGAGTTTTTTTACTTGGGTGTGGAGACTTATTTTTAAGATCGGATTAACCTAAAAGGTAGTTAAGAGATTTACCAACATTGGTAAATTCTGTTCCAATTCTGCGAGTATGTTAAATTTGAATATTGCAAAAAAAAAAACGTTTCAGTTCTGGTTTATCATTTTTGCCAGCTCAGCTTTGCAAATAACAGAAGTGATGTTTCATTCATTGATTTCAATAGCAGAAATTAAAGAGATCAACTATGCGGATTGCACTTATTTACTGGTAAATTAAAATCGACTGTATAAGTTCAAATATATTTTTTCGTTAAAAAGGTTATTGCGAAGCATCGCATCAGAGGTCCCTTAACTCAGCGCCGCCACCAAGGCAAAATGAAAAATGGAAAACGCCATATTTTTTTGCTTTTTTTTTGCAAATTTTATGCTCAAAAAAAATTTTTTTTGCTCTTCAAACTTCCGAGATAAGGGTGGCGGCGCTAGCACGGCATCCACTCAGCGCCGCCACCTATGAAAACTAGCTAAAAATTATTATAATGAAATAAACGATTAGAGTAGATTTTTTTGAGTTTTCTTTGCTCTCCGAAAACGCATAATACGTATTCCAAAAAACTACCCCTAAGTCATACATACCTACCCCTCGTGATCAAAAATGTTATAAAAGTGTAAAAACCACCTCGAAGTACGTAAAGATGATTCAAAACTGTAGATTAATTATTTAAAACTTGAAAATTACCCCGTCTATAATTTCACCCAAAAACTACCCTTCCGCGTAAATTCATGTAGCGTAACTTACATATACTTATAAGAAAGGTGAAAAACATTAATATTCATGAATCACAGTTCGTGGGAATTTTTTGCTCTTTTTTTGCTCTTTGATAACATATGATACGTGTACCAAAAAACTACCCCTAAGGCATACATACTTACCCCTCGTGATCAAAAATGTTATAAAATTGTAAAAAACCTTGAACTACGTAAAGATGATTCAGAACTCTAACCTAATTATTTAACACATGAAACTTTGCCCCTTCTATAATTTTCCCTGAAAACTACTCTTCCATGTAAATTTATGTAGCGGAACTTACATATAATTATAAAATGCATACAAAACAGTAATTTTCATCAATCACAGTTGGCGGGAATTTTTTGCACTTTTTTTTCTCCGATGACATGTTACGTGTTGAACATTTACCCCTTCTATAATTTCCCCCGAAAACTACCCTTCGACATAAATTTATGTAGCGGAACTTACATATACTTATAAAGTCCATAAAAACAATAATGTTCATGAATCACAGTTGGCTGGAATTTTTCGCTCTTTTTTTGATCTCCGATGACATATGATGCGTGTCCCAAAAACTACCCCTAAGGCATACATACCTACCCCTCGTTATCAAAAAACTTATAAAAGTTTCAAAACTACCATTAACAACGTAAAGATGATTCAGAACTCTAAATTGTATATTTAACACTTGAAAATTTACCCCTTCTAGAATTTCACCTAAAAACTACCCTTCGACGTAAATTTATGTAGTGGAACTTACATATACTTATACAAATGGATGAAAATAATAACATTCATAATACACTGTTAGGGGAGACTTTTGCTATTTTTTGGTCGGCAAAGGCCAATATAAAATGTTATAAAAAACTACTTCTGAGTGAAACGTATCAACATCTCGTTACTGAAAATTTCCTGAAAATATAAAAACAAGTTCAAACAATATAAAGATCATTTAGATTTTTAAATTGATTAATTCCTTGTTGGAATTTTATGTATTCTATAATTTATGCCGTAATTATTAATTAGCGTATGAGTCAAATTTGAATAAATTAAAAAATGACTGTACAATCTACTGAAGTTTAAGTGTTCTAGACAATACTTTTCGTCACCAGTACATCATTACAGGTGAGAATTTTTTTATTACTATATTTAGCAGCAGATA
>CAKNWT010256485.1:0-18088 GCA_932066315.1 Andricus coriarius
TTGAGAACTACAATTTTACGAAGTTTAATCAAAATCGACCGAAAGCTATTTCGTGTACATTTGCTGCGGGGTCCTTTATCTTTTTAGTTTAAAAATTCATCTATTTTAGTAAAAATTTCATCTTTCTTGGATAAAAATGCAACTATTTGGTTGAAATATTAACAATTTTGTTAAATAGTCATCCTTTTTTTGTTGAAAATTGAACTGTTTTGTTGAAACTTCGAATATATTCGTAGAAAATTTACTTTTTGTTAAAAAGTCATATTTTGTTGTTGAAAAGTCAAACTGAAATCTTTTTTGGATGAAAATTGAACTATTTTTGTGAAAATTTGTCATTTTGATTTAAAAATTCATCTATTTCAGTAGAAATTTCATCTTTCTTGGATAAAAATGCAACTGTGTGGTTGAAAATTAATCTTCTTTGCTTGCGGGGATTCAACTATTTTGTTTCAAAATTTTGGTTGGACCACCTTGTTAAGTAATCAGTTTTTGTTGAAGATTCATATTTATCGTTCAAAATTCATCTCTTTGTTTGAAAGTTCAACTGTTTTATTGAAAATTGATCTTTTTAAATTGAAAACTCAACTGCGTAGGAAAAAGTTAAACTATTTTGTTGAAAAATTATTTTTTTGAATGAAGGCTTATCTCTTTGGTAGAAAATTTCACTATTTTTTTTTAAATAATTTTTTTTGCTGAAAATTCATCATTTCTGGTTGAAAATTCAATTTTTGTACAGAAAAATCATCTTTTGGCTTAAAGGTTCAACAATTTAGATAAAGTTTTTTTTCGTTTCATGATTGAAAAATCTTTATTTGTTGTAAATTCGTTTATGTGGTTTTAAAAGTCATTTAAAAAAATGAAATTTAATCTTTTTTGGTTGAAATATCAACTATTACACTTTTTTTTGAGAATTCATCTTTTTAGGTTGAAAATTCAATTATTTTGTTCATAATTTAATTATTTTGTTGAAAATTCAAGTATTTTGTTGAAAAATCATCTTGTATGGTATAAAAATATTTTTTTTTGTTTAAAATAAATAAATTTGTAAATTATAAGTATGTATCTGAAATATTATTTTATTCCTTTTATAAAATATCGTATGTTAAAAAAATATTTCAAGAGAAAAATGCTGGTATCTGAATGTTAGTGGTCAGGGAAAGTGAATAATTAGTGAAGGCAAAATCAGGTAATTTTGGCAATAAAGTTTCTGGCCACCTTGCCTAATTCTACCATCCATAACTAGCAAAACAGCAAAATTCAATCCATCTTTATGCCTTTCCCATAATGTGTTTGACAAAGTGAAACATAACTTCAAATTTAATTAACAATTGACATTTTTATTCGTATGAGAATCAGCCGTCAAGCATGAAATCTACAAAATCCCATACAATCTTACATAAACCTACATTATATTATTGTTAAATGCACTCACTTTATTGAAATTTCATCATTTAAAAAAGTAAATAAAATGATTCATAAATTAACAATAAAAAAAATATAAATTGCTTAATTTATTGTCTTTGAAAGCTATATACATAAATGTTTCCTAAATATTTATTATGTATGTATAAATATTGATATGTACAAGTCTTTACCTGCAAAGCATGTATTATCTTAAATACAAAAAATTTCCATTTGTTTCAAATCCCATCTCTTGTTATTTCTGGAAACCATAAATTACGTGCAGGAAGAGGGGTATGGGGGGTAGAAATATTTTGTTACGATTTGTCACAGGGGTGAGGGAAAGGGTCTCAGAGGGGGCCTATAATCCGTTACGTAATTGAAGTATGGCCCCTTACGTGTAACCTAAATATTTTATTATTATTTTTAATATTTCTACTACACACTAGGTCAAAATGACCTGGGACTATTGTTTTGAGCATCATCACTTTAAAGCACGGCTAACATATTCATCAGTGACATTTTTTTTGCTAAATTCGATTTAATAGTTTCAAAATAGCAGTCATTTAAAAAGACGATAGGGTCAATTTGATGCAGTGTGTATTGCATGAAACTTTAAAATGGTGTGAAATTCGAAAGGTTAAAATTGTATTGCAGGATCGTACGATATGAGGATCTATCGGTAGATCCATACGAATATGTGAAAGATCTGTATAAATTTTATGGTCTTGATTTACATCCAAACATCAAGCGATATCTGGATACCCACACAAAGACTGATTATGGAGCCGTGTCGAGTACTTTTAGGAATTCTAAAGCAGCTCCGTTCCACTGGCGAACAGATTTGGATTTTGAAGAAGTTCAAGAAATACAGGATGCCTGCTCAGTTGCTATGCAGCTCTGGGGATACGTACAGGCTGTGAATGCTACTCACCAAAAGTATTTTAATCCAATAACGAATTTCAGCCTAGATCATCCTGTTGATGTCGATGATATTTTCTGACGTTTAATGGTAAGTCTCTCGTTATCTATACCCAATATAGGTCTCTCAATCATGAGGAACAGAGAGTCAGGGTTTTTAGAGGAAGTCCAAAATGAAGTGATTAAACAAAAAAATCCCATTAATAGATTTTTGAGGTGAAAAACCTTCAGTCTGGACTAAATAGAAAGCTTTCGAACTTGAAAGTAAATAAAATATAACAGCTTTCCTTTCGTGGAAAAGAATGAAAATGATAAGACTCAAATTGGGAAATTATTTCTAAACAGAGAAGCAAAAGCTTTGGATTTTAGCCTTTAATGTGTGGAATTTAAGAAGGATTCCACTTTTAAAAAAACAGTCAACTTCCTTTTATTCTACAGTTTGCTTATTCTACAGTTCACTTATTTTACATCCCCTATACACGCTTATTCTAATTTGCGCAGTTTGGTCATCTCCCACCACGGTTCCTGTACGGGCTTTACGGCCACATCCGCATCTGTGGGTGACCAATTAAAAAAAAGAGGCCCGAAGAGCGGGAAGCCTTAAATGGAGTATTTTGACATGCTGTCATGGGAATGCAGACAACTTTTTCGAGAAAATATTCTGAACGAAAAAGTCATAAATGTACAAATAGTAATATTTCTCAAGTTTAGAATGGATTTTCTCAGCCATATTCCATTCTTTTGTCGATTCACGACATTTCAGTGTGACGAAATACAAGCAACTTTCCGAAATTTGAGGTTAGAGTGCCACTAACCAAAAATTTCGGACAGTTGATTGTATTTCGTGACACTGAATGGGCGTCAATCGACAAAAGAATGGAACATGACTGAGAAAATAGATTTTACACTTGAGAAATATTGCTAGTCAGACCTTTATCACTTACCTTTACGTTTCGGAGATTTTCATCCATAAAGTCGTATGCAGTTGCAGTACCATGTATACTACCTTTCTGACGGCTGACATTTCCAACTATCGACGTCATGCCACATAACTCACTATTCCGCGAAATATTTGCGTCGTTTTTTGATTCTATAATATTGATTTTCAGTTGGCGAATTGTCGTACGCCAACAAAAACACTTGAAGAACACTGATACATGCATGCAGACTAACGGACCGCGACTTTTTCAACTGCGCAATAAGCCGGATATCCACTCACCTGAACCGTTTCCATAATATTGCGCAATATACTCGACTAAGTACTCGCACACGGCGACCCTTCCGAGGCGAGAGTCACAACCGTCTCTCACCCCTTGAGCTGAGAAACTGCGTGGGCCAGCAGTTCTAGGAATGTCGGGTGCATTCATTTGTATTATTATTGATGGTATTTATTGACTTCAAATCCACCGGCGCTTTTCGGTTGAAAAAGTTGCGTACAGGTGGCGCCTCGATACAAGAACGTGGCAGCCAACGAACGTCGTTGATAAAAAAAAACTGCCCACTCGCGGTAGAGGTGGAGGCCCCTCAAGCCCTAGAATAACCGAACGTGTACGTTTCAAGGCCAGTAGAATAAAAGGAAGATGGCTGTATTTGTTTGAAAAGAGATTGAATTTGAAAAGTTAATAAGAAATTGAACTCTAAAGTCCTCTAAATATAATTCAAGTAATTGTAGCATTGTCAAAAGATCGAGGACAACTAAAATAAGGACCACTAAAATTTTTATTAACTTTTATGTGATTATTTTACTTTTGCTGTCATTTTTGCTTCCTCTAAATTTCCTCTAGTTTTTGTATATTAGGGACTGTGAGGTTTGCATAAGAAAGACTAAGTACTTTGCTAATAATTTTGGCATTTATATTTTTTATATTTAGAAAATAATCTTTTTCAGGTCTTAGCACTATACAGCACTTGGACATTTTTTACTTTTAAATAAAAGAAGAAATATATCACTTGATGATGGAATGAATGTTTTAGCAAAATATATTTCGATATTTCTCTCGTCTGTGCCTATCTATGACATAAAAACTTTTTGTAAATTGATTTTAATCTCTCACTTCACAAAGAGGTTTTTAGATGCAAGTATCGCAAATGTCTTTAACGGCTGTCTAAGTTTCATGTCAAGCGTTTGCGATACTCACGGCGTAACTGACAATTGCAAATTTTTTAATGAATTTCGTATTTCTTTGCAAGCTCTCTCTATTTGTTTGTACGAGGGTCATCGCAAAAGTGAGTTTCCCTATTTTCTCATAAGAGAACTAAAAGAGGTAGGAAGCTGCGGAAGGTCTCAAGATTTTCTTTTGGATCTAGTGGTAATACTGTAAAAATTCCAGGTCTCCAGGTTGCATTGTTTATAACCTATTCATTTGTGAACACGGCTACCTTGAGCTCGGGTCCGATTGTGAAGTGCGTTCTGTGATCAAATTCCTGACGTGGGAAGGTGTAACAGCCGGTGAAATTCATCGAAAAATTATTGCTGCTTATGGTGAAAGTGTCTTGAATGTTCAAATGGTGCGGAAGTGGCGAAAATTCTTCTCAGAACGACGTGTTTCTGCCCACGATGAGTGACTTGAGCTCGACCGGCGCCCAATTCAGGAATTTGGAATTTGATCACAGAATACACTTTACAATCGTACCCGAGCTCAAGGTAGGAAGTCATGTTCGCTTCCTACTTTTGGGATGACCCTCGTATATCTCACGAAATATGCAATATTTATTTGTATTTTTAAATGTTATATTGTTTAGTTGAATATTTTCTAGCTGTGTAAACTGCGCTAAATCTAATTCTAATTTTATTATTCTGTGGGAATCTCTTGTAAATAATTTTTATTGTAGATTTTAGATATTATTCCTGAATTGTATTTTCAGAATATGTAATACTTGTACATTCACAATAAATTATAAATAATAACTCATAAATAATGATACAATTTATTATTACCGGTATTTAAACTATAATTTCTAAATGAATAGTTTTTCGGAAAATCAAAAATCCCAATTACTTTAAAAAAATACGTGAGATACGAAAAAAGTTTACACAAGTCGTGTATATTTTTTTTAATGCCTAGTTTTACGTTCTGGCTCTTTCAGTACGTGCTCGGTATCGTTTTAATACGATTTATAAATTACGAGAGCAAAAGACATAGCCATTTAAAACTTTTGTTGCTTTATCTCTGCCAAATTTTCGAAAATTATTGTTTCTTTGATCATGATAACATTTTTCTTTAAATATGACTGTTAATGCATGTAATGATTATTGTTTCACTATGAAATAGTCGAGATACTTGAAGCATACTTGTTATTAAATGTGTGGGTGTTTAGACTTGAAATAAATAGAAGCTAATTTTTAATATTAATAAAATTAATATTATGGTTTAAAATGCAGTGCGAAGTATCGAAAAATGGAAGAACTTTTTGCAGTGCGTTTAAATGGATACAACTTACGTCCGTAAAATTTGTTCTCATCCCATGTATTTTTCGATTTTTTTAGAGAAACCACCGCCGTTTTGTTAGTTGTAAAGATTTTTGAAACTCCCTATTTCTTGAGCTGATTCTAAGTGCCTTAATTTTTATAATATTAACATGAAAATGTTTTCCTCAAGGTAGCACGAAATTTAATAAAATTTTGCATCTAATTGGCCTATGTTCAAGGCAAAATGTCAATTTCATAACAATATATTGCAAAAAACCGAAAATTTCGGTCTTTCCGGAAATTAAAATAACTGTAAATAATTAACATGCTTAAAAGTTCTTCAGCTTATTCTAAACGTAAGTCTCCATAGTATTTTTCTAAATCGTTAAAATATGCTTAGAATTTTTATGAATATTGCTGAAATTCATTAAAATATTTTAAATAATTATTTTAAACAAATGTATGCAAGTATTTACACATTTTTGAAATTTTGCAACTCTTTTGCATCATGTTAGACCCTAGGGCAGAATCTAGGAAAATAATCTAAATATATCGGCACATTTTAGAAAAGTTGTATTGAGACTTACCTTTGAAATGAGTCAAGTAACTTTTAAAAGGTTGAACTATTTCTAGAGTAATTTTAATTTTTCGAAATTCGACGTTTTGTGCAATATATTTTTATAAAATTGATACTTCGCCTTCAACCTGGGCTTATAAGACGCAAAATTGTATTACCTTACGCGGTATTACGAGGAAAAAATTGTAATGATAAAATATTATAATAAGTGGGACACTTTAGCAACAGCTTAAGAAAGAAGCGTGTAGATCATTTCTGCTGGCAATTTATTTTCAAAAACGTTTGGACCAATAAAAAAATCTTCCGAAAAACTGTTGGCAAGTCATCTGAAGAATATAATGTTATCAAAAGGAACCTGCACATAAAATGTCATGCATTTGTAACAATTTGTATAAAATTTAATTGTAAGTACCGCTTTCACTTATATTGGAATGATTGGGAAACATTTTTGCAAACGGCAAAATGACTGGGAACATTGTCCTGATATTTGTGTCATTGTTCAGCAGGACCAATTAAGAAAGTGTTTTCGGGGTGCGGAATTCACTGGCGCCAGGGGTGCAGGGGGAGATGAGCGGCAAAGGAAATCATTTTTCATCTTGCCAATATTTTTATTTAAAAAAATATTTTTATATCGTATGGATATGGGAATTTGTCTGGAGCCTTTCACTTTTCAATAAAAAATAAATTATACAATTTTCGTAGGCACAACATTAGAAATGTTGTTATATGTTAGCAAAGAAACTTATATGAGATATTAATGATATTCTGTAATTAACAGACGAAAATTACGGTTATAAAATAGATATTTTTGATTTAGAAATATTTAATTATGTGAATAAAAACGATCTATCGGATCTTATTTTTATTTCAAAATATTTGACTGTCGGTTGACGAACATTTAAGAATGAAAATAGAATCTGAAAAGAAATTAAGTATGTATTGGGCAACCGCCAATTAATTACGAGAACTTATGTTTTAATCTTTCGTTACGCTTAGCAGTAATGTTTGGTTTTTATTTTATTTTTACTTTTTCGTCGGCAGGATCAATTTATTTGTACAAGGATGCATGCGATTCATCATTGAAAAAATATAACCTCTAGGCTAATAATAATACTAATTATTATTATTCTTACTTGAATTTTTAGCCATGAATATAAGTTTTCTTCGGTGAATTAGAAACTTTACGTTGAATACATTTTTGATCTTTTTACAATTTTCATAACGGTCGACCGTTTTGAAAAAATATATATTTTGCTGTAAATGAGTAAATACGTGTTTGTTCGGCAAGCATATTTACAGAAGGCACGAGAAACCACGAGCAGGTATGCATAAACTTTTCCAAAACTTTAAATTATATTTCAAGTAGTATCATATATGGTTATATAACGGTTGCTTTCAAAAGGAGGGTACCGAGATTACATGGGAATTTGGCCCCACGCCCCCACTAATGAAACTGGTGCCAAATGAAAGCTCTTGTTGAGTAGATCAAATTTTACAATGGGCACAACGTTGTAGAATTTAGCTTTCATACTGTTTTCTGCCATTCAATGTTGAAACTCACACTAAGAGTGAAAGTAATATGTGGGGCAGAATGCGTCAAGTGTCCTTGCCTAAAATAATTTTTTCTCTTTTATTGTGTTGAAAGTTGGCTGAATTATAGTCCTAGAGGACGTTTATTAATTTATAAAACTACAGGTCCAACTATCAAGCGGTTGTCAATATACAGGGACCTGAAGTTTTTACATTTTCAGGTGCTTTTTCACCTTCACGTTAGTGTAACTTCTTTTATGAATATATGATTGTACTTTTATTAGAGTGCTTAGGAAAGCTCTTTTCATGCCCTTTAAGGTTATAATAACAGTTTTTTGTTTCTATTTTATATTTTTGACTTTTTTTAAAATATCCAAATTCATTTTTTGAATAAGCACCTGAAAACTCAAAAACTTCAGGCCCCTGTATATTGACAACCGTTTCATAAATGGACCTATCGTTTTGTGAATTGTTAAACGTCCACTAGGACTATAATTCAGCCAAGTTTCAACACGATAAAAGAGAAACAATCATTTTAGGTGGGGACACTTGACGCATTCTGCCCCACATACTGCTTTTACTCATAGTGTGAGTTTTGACATTGAATGGCAGAAAACAGTATGAAGGCTAAAATCTACAACGTTGTGCCCATTGTAAGGTTTGATCTACTCATCAAGAGCTTTCATTTGGTACCAGTCTCATTAGTGGGGGCGTGGGGCCAATTTTCGGTACCCTCCTTTGTACGCAGACGATTTATTGTTTCCAAATAGTATATTTTTTACATTCTCATCCTAATGAGAAGGTCTGTAGTCTGTAGTCTGTAGCCTGTAGTATCGTGTAGGCACGATAACTTTCGAAACATGGATCAGATTGGATTGTGCTTTGGCACACTTTTTGAAGGCCTAAAAAGAAAGAACGAGTTCGTTAACCAGCTATCTTGGATGAAAATTCAAAAAGTGAGCACGTTTTGAAAATTGTTGAGACCACTTTTTTCAAGATTTGAAAATTCTATGTACGATTATTAGTAGTACTCAAAAAGAAAAACAATTGATCTAATGATATTTTTCGATAAGAAGAAAATTATCAGAGTTATAGCATTTTCAAAATCCATAAAAACAAACGAAAATTAATATTTTAAGCCGAACAACGCACGATATGGAAAAAAGTCAAGAGGAGAAAAACGTTTATTTTTGAGACCTTTACAAGATTATCAAAACAAATTTTTGAATTTTTTCGAAAAATCGAAAATTGAAATTTTGATGGCACAAAAAATAATTAAAAATTAAAAATGCCATTTTGCGGTCAAACTATGCAAGATACAAAAAAAGGCGAGGAGACAAAAATTGTGCATGCAAAAAATATCTACAAATTTGTTGTAATTACTTTTTCAAAGGACGAGCCGTTTTTGTTTGATTCGTGAAAAATAACATTAAAAATATAAAATTTTTGGACAAATGACATAAGCTACGAGAAAAAATGAATAGACAGAAGTTGTTCATCCAAAAAACAGCTTCAAATTGTTTACCAACAATTTTTTGATAGGACGCTTAGTTTTTGTTTTAATCGTAAAAAATATCATTAAAAAGAAAAAATTTAATGCTTTGGAAAACGACACAAGCTACAATAACTTTTTATTTAACAACATTTTTCGCCTAAGTTATATTTACAAATTTGCTTACAACCATTTTACACTAGTATGCGTATTTTCAGTTTAAATCATAAAAAATAACGTTGAAAATAAAAAAATTACATTTATGGAGAAACGACATAAGTTGCAATAAAATGTATGATAACAACATTTTTTGTATTGGATACACACGTTTTTTATAATTATAAAAACAAGACAATGAAAATACGTATGTTTCAATACCAATCCATGTTATGAATTTTGATAATATAAGTTTATTGAAATGATAGATTTTTCAGGGTAGCTGAAAATAAAAATTAGGGAAAAATAAAGAGCAAATATTGAAGTAATCATGAAAAATAAAATTTGTACATTATTTTGCAAAATCCGAATAAGCAGTACCGGCTTGAGGTACAGAAATACATATGATATACATTTGATACAATAGTGTGTTGAACATAAAGTAGAAAAGTTTAGATTTTGGACAAAATCGAGTGCGAAGTACGAGATTCTTAATGAGAATGTGTTCTTTAAAGCCAAAGGAGCTTTAACAAAAGAGAATTCACAATCAACAAATTACAGTTGTAGATGTTTAAAAGGTCTGTGCACGAATATGGAGGAAATACAAAGACCGAGCGCGTAGCGCGAGGTAAATACATCATCGAACGCGAAGCGCGAGAAGAGAAGTAAAAATTGCGCACAATAGTTTATGATGGTTCGCCTCCTTTACTATTACTCAAATTTTAACTTTCAATACATTTTTAACGTATGCGAACTTGCTTCTACAAATAAAATAAAAAATCGAGGGGCATAGCCTTAAAGCCTATGACTTTGCTTGGATTGAACGAAATACAGATTTTCTTGAATACACATGATTCTGGTTTAAATAACTCGAAATGCATATTCAGTTTCATAACCTTATCTTGTATCGTCATTGTTTTTCGGTATAAAAAACATAAAAAAATGTAGATCGGGACAAGGTGCATCTATTAAAAATCGAACATAAAAACTTTAATTACTTTTGATCTAGAGTATAAATCTCCCGGTAAGAAGGCTTGCACTGGAAAGTATTCAAAAATTTCCTGTTCAATGGTGACGTGACCATGATTGAATTGCACCCGCTTCCAGCGAAATCGCGGTAAAATTTCAGCTATAACCACGCCTCACGACCGTGAGATAGGTGGTTACAGTCTGCGACGAATACAATACGATGAGCCGGCAAAAGTCTCGTGCACCCTAAGGACACGGTGCGACCCAAGGACGATCGTCTTCTGCATTTTCTCCGCAAGTGTCTTAGCATTTTGTTGACACGCAGGGATGCTTTATAACCGTCGCGTCTCCATTATAAGGTCTTTATGCTTCTGTTTCTTTTCATTCTCCTTGGCTATGACGTTTTTGTCAGCTGGTGCCGAAAATCCTAGATGCTCGGAGTGTGCATGACACGCTCTGCAGCTATCATCGGGAATGTCTTGGCCCAAAATGTAGCGACGGTATGTTAGAGTGGAAATGACACCGTCTTGACATGCCAAAATGAAACCCTCCGTGCTCGACTTCAGTCCGGGTGATTTAAGGATAGCAAACGTTAGCTCATACGACAGCGACAGATCCTCCACATTTCTGTGGAAGATGTCGTGCATCTTCTTGTCGAGGAGCTGTTCGCGGAAGTTTTTACCCTGTGCTTTCTTAATCCGGGCCTTCAGGAGTGAGTACTCGAGATGGGTAAGATTTGATGCATTTTGCTCACCCCTGATATTGAATTAAAGACCGAGTGTTTCAGCAAACTCCTCCGCTATTTTGTACAAAAACGCCCCTTTGCCCACTTCTTCGTGTTTCGCGACCATTTCAAGAAGAGGGTCTTGCCCATTTGCGACTATATGTGATTTACCCAGAATAATCCTGTTGTGCAGACATTCAAGATTCAGTATTCCGCGACCACCTTGACGGTGTGAGATGTAAAGTCGCGGAACAGAAGATTTAAGGTGCATGCTTTTGTTCATGTGCATAACCTTTCGGGACCCGATATCGAGGGATCTGAGCTCGTCCTTCGTCCATGGAACCACTCCAACTGAATAGAGTACTACCGGGACGGCAAGCATGTTCGTCGCAGATACTTTGTTCTTCGCCGACAGCTTGGAAGACCAAATTCGTCGGAGAGATGTTTCGATCTGAGTCGATGAGTATCCTTTAAAGATGTCACGTCCTGAATTCGGCTCTGTGGCACGCCCAGGTATGTATAGGTCTCTCCAGCGCCAAGGTGTCGTATAGCGCTTCTGTCGACGAACTCAGGGTCTTCCGGGATGCCATTAAATTTTCCTTTCTTCAAATAAACCTTGGCGCATTTATCAAACCCGAACTCCATCCCAATCTGTTGAGTGTACTGTTTGACAATGTCTAGAGCTAGATGTAGTTTCTCTTGATTTTTAGCATAGATCTTGAGATCATCCATGTAAAATACATGAGTGACTTTATGCTTTCGATTTACAGGTTGGCCGCAGAAGTACCCTTCGGAATGGCGAAGTGCGAGAGATAGTGGCAATAATGTGAGGCAAAAGAGAAGAGGGCTCATGGTGTCGCCCTCAAACACACCTCTCTGAAAGGTGACACTATTAGTGATCACACGATGTTTTTCGCATGAGGTAGCAAATCTGGTTTTCCAATGCGGCATTAATCACTCTATGCACCTCACGATATTGGGATGAACCTTTGAGCTTTCCAACAGACAGATGATAAGTCTATGGGAGATTCAATCGAAAGCTTTCGGTCAATCAATCCAGGCCATTGATAGGTAACGCTGATAGAATGCTGCGTCTTTACAGACACATCTATCGATGAGCAGGTTCTCCCGACATCCTGCTACGCCTTTCTTTGAGCCGCGTTGTTCTTACACCTCTGGCCACACAGGTCCAATTGTCCGAACAATCATATCATTTAGGACAGCTGTGCAGATCTTATACAGTGTGTTCAGCAAGTTATTGGCCTGTAATTCTTAGGGTCAGCTAAATTGCCCGTCTTCTGCAGGAGTTTTGTGCGCCCTTCCACCAAACACTCCGGAATAGCATCTTCCGACTTGAGATATTTGGTGAAAATGCGGGCCAGATGCTGTTGAAGAAAACTTCTTCCACCAGAAGGTCTTGATACCATCTGGTCCCGGAGCGGAATAGTTCTTCATGCCTCTTAATACTTTTTTCACCTCCTCGGTAGTGATAGGTGGGCATTCCTCCTCAGGTGTTATGAGGGTACTGCACAGCTCCTTGAAGCTATTTATATTCTTAGAGATTTCTTTCAGTGGATGCTGGACTTCGTAGACTTCTCTCCCAAAATTCTCGACCTCCTCTGGTTTGGGCGGGTGGACGGCAGTAACTGGAGGGTCCTGGACGAGTCGAGATGGGTCAGACAAAAACTGTTGATTTTCTCTTACCCACCTCTCTGTCCGCTCTAGACTTCTCCTGGCGTTAGAAAGTACTCGTATTCTGTCAACAATATGCTGCATGATGGCCAGTAGCTTTAACTTGTTGAGCGTGTGATGACAGATCCGCAATTCGCACGCGAACTGTCGAACCTTGGCCGTGAAAGTCCTGCCAGATGTTATGTAGTCAATGACACACTGAATGCGGGACGCGTACTGCCTTCCCCAGCCTATCTTTGTGCTGAGTTGATGCATTCGTCTTTTGGTCTTATGATCAACCGTTGTTTTTTTTTACGGGTTGCACCTGCCAAAGCTCTCGCTGCATGATACACACTACAATTGATAGTCCAGAGGTCGGATTCTTCGAAAAATCTCCACGAAGCTCGACATCCAGTTCAGCCAGATCTTTGGACTTTAGAGAAACCTGAATGTTGATGTTTCTCCGGGGCTTCAAGCATCGCTCTTCCTCTGTTGGATGCCTGCTCGCGGTTGGTTTTAGTGTCGCCTCTCTTTCTCTATTGCCGGCTTCTTCTGGCTGCGGTTGAGAAGGCGCTCCGCTTATAAACCCCTTTTTCGGAGTTCCTCGGCACGGTTTCGCAGACGTTGATGCGAAAAATGCGAGAGCTCTGGGCGTTTCTCGCACCACAGAGTATGCAGTCGTGCCATGTAACCTTTTCGTTCAGGGGTCATACTGGTATCATAGCACTCCAGCAGGTCGTCCCTGAGTCGATCCGTCCACCTAAAAATAATGAGATTCTGCCGGTTCATCACATTGACTCCGTCTTAATTGGCTTCCCCAGCTTGTTGTAGAAACTGAGAAAGAACAGCGCTGTTCTTTCTCAGTTTCTACAAAGACGATATCGCACTCTCCTCTCTGCAGAATCTTCACGGCCACCGAGCGCTTCAGTGAACCGAGCTTACACGCAGACACCTTTGGAGCAACACCAACAACGCAGCAATAGGGCTTTGGCTCTTCAAGCGGCTCCAGCTCTATGTGAGAAATGCTGCACCCCTCATTACATAGGTCGCTGTAGCAGCTTTGTTTCAACTGCTTGAGACTAGGCCACTCTACAATTGATTGCCCATCATCTGGGAATTGCATGGTCTCCCAGAGCCGTCATCACACCATGCTCCACCCAACTGCTCGCAAGTGAGAAGCGCCACTATCAAATGAACCTTCTCCGGTCAAATTTTCTCGAACTAGTACGACAACTCCTGAGACATCAACAGCTACCCAGCATGCGACTCGCTCATGACTAATCTTCCTCCCCACAGTCATGGTGAAATAAGTTGTGACGGGCAGCCTGTGATGGTGCGAGCTTTGCTGGATCCCTGTGCTGAATTAACATTAACATCGATCAGTCTTGCTCGCAAACTTCGAGCTTCCTTACACAAAACTGCTATCACTATCAGTGGAGTGGCGGGCGATCCAATCGACCACGCTCGAACCCGCACTTACTTCCACATTCATCCAGCCGACGATTCCGCGATTGGCAAGGAGTGGATCTTGCCGACCCACGATTCGGCCATCCTCGAGCTGTTGATCTTCTACTCGAAGCCGACGTTTACCCTTTGTTCCTGCGACCCGAGCTGCTCTCGCGCAACGAGATGATGGCTCAAAGGACTGTTTTTGGTTGGATCATAACAGGCAGAGCACCATCAAAGGATGTTAATCTGACCAGAACCACTTGTACCACACTTCTCACTTGCTCGGAGATGACATGGCATGATAAACTCATTTCCTTGATGCAACGGTTTTGGAAATTGGAGGAGTTGACACGGCTCTCACGCCTGTCCGCCTTGGACGAAGAGTGCGAAGTCATCTTCGCTTGTCACTAACGAACTTCTGAAGGACGATATATAGTTCGCGTACCATTGAAACAAGAAGGTCCAGAAATGCTCGGCGAAAGTTTAAGTGGAGCGTTAGCTTCCTAAGCTCCTTGCATCGGCGACTAAGTAAAGATCGAAATGGCAAAGGCGCACACTTGTTTCATGACGGAATATGCTCGACTCTAATAGCGTAATGTCATTCTGATAGCGAAACTATTTGTCCAGGATTTGTGAAGAGCAGGTCTTGAATGGGATGAACCGATTCCACACTCATACATCAACCGATGGACCGAATTTACAACGAATATCAAAGCCATCGGTGAACTATATATTCCTCGATGAATTGACATGCAGCTCTGACAGACAATTACGTCGAACATATTCAGGAGATGTTGCCAGCGTCAATCTGGCGTTACATTCCCACGGAATTTAACCCGGCAGATTTGGTAACGCGTGGCGTTGTACCTCCACAACTATTATCTTGCAAGTTGTGGTGGACTGGTCATGATTGGCTTGACTCCTCCGATGACCTTTGACCTTCCACCAACAACTCAGCTCCAGTTCAATCCTTCGTCAATTCTCCGACCACAAGGGTTTGTTGCTCACTCAAGAGCCTTGATATGGAAGTCTTGGATCGATAGTCTGATCTCGGAAGACTCCTCAGAGTCGTCGTATACATGCTTCGTTGGATTTAACATCGCCGACAGCCGGCTGACCCTGAACCCAAAGGGAAATTTATCACCACGAATGAGCTCAAGTCCGCATTTCATGTCTGCGTTCGCCTGAGCCAATCCTTATGGCTTCAAGAAGAGTTCGAACGATTACGAAACCCAACTTCCCCACCTGCGCGGCTTCCCTTCCAAGGTTTGGGCACGTTCATCGACACTGATGGGATCATAAGAATTGGAGGTCGAATACAGAATTCCGGCTTATCGTATGCAGAGAGACACCCGCCAGTGATCGATGGCCGCTGTTCACTTGCAGGCCTCATCATCAGTTGGGCGCACCAACGTTCACTACACGGAATTTTTCGCACAACATGGCGTTTACATGCTACATCGTGCTTGGATTCTTGGAGGAAAAAGGAAACTCCGCTCTGCCTTGGCGAAATGTGTTCTTTGTATTCGCTCTCGAGCCCGGCCATCCAACCAAGTGATGGCTCCTCTCCAAGCAGCGCGGGTCACTCCGAGTCGGCCCTTTTCAAAGTCCGGATTATATTATGCGGGACTCTTTCAAATACTATCCGCTAAAGGATGACGTATTCGTTCAACCAAAGACTACATCGTCGTCTTGGTATTCTTCACTACCAAAATGTTGCATCTCGAACTCGTTGGCGACATGACAACCGACAGTTTAATGGGGGCTTTGGCGAGATTCTTCAGTCGCAGAGGCAAGCCTTCAGAGATGTGAAGCGACAACGGCACGTATTTCCATCAGGCTGATTTCGAGTTACGGGAAGCTTTTGAATCTTCGCACCTGAGTTGGACCGAGGTTTCTGGGTCGATCGTGACACAGTAGGTAACAAGCCATTCCCCCCCCCCCCCTAGGGGCTCCTCACTTTGGGGGCCTTTGGGAAGCCGGGGTCAAGCTGGTGAAGACAATCTTAAACGCGTGTTTGGAACCTGCTGGCTCACCTATGAAGAATTTAGCACGCTCTTAGCCAGCATTGAAATGGTTCTCAATAGTCGCTCACTCACTGCATTGACGGGCGATCTTGAAGATCTCAACGCTTTGACTACAGGTCACTTTGCATTTGGAGGACCGTTGATCTCAATACCCGACCTCGAAATGCAAGCGCAAAATCTCGGTCAAATTACCCATTGGAAGTTAGCCAAAGCTCTCCGCAATCAGCAGAGAACGAAATGGACTCGATCTCGAAGGAACCTCAAGGTCGGAGATATGGTTGTGGTTGTCGATCCCAGTCTCCTGTCAGTCAATGGGTGATGTCCTCTGGCTCGCATTCTCAAGACCCACCCAGGCAAGGACGGTCTCGAACGAGTTGCCACCATCAGAACCTCCAAAGTCGAATATGTGCGGCCAATCGCCAAGTTGGCATCGTTGCCTTTGGATGCTTTGTCGGAGCGACCCCTTGAAGCTACGTCAGTCGAATCGGACCCTGAAAATTCGGCCTCTACGGCGGGCGGCTAGCGGATAGTCGTTCAAGGAACGAGGCGGGCGGTATGTTTGGCTTCAGCTCGTCTCCAGTGGAGGAAGCGACTTGGGGGCCGTCAAGTTTCCTCTTATCGCTTGCCGCGCGTCAACTCACTCAGTAACTCTCAGTTACTCTTCAGGCTCCGACCAGAGCGGACGTGCTTTATTATTTTACGAAAAGCCTAACCTTGTATTACAGTTCCTAATAATATTTATTTATCTACACTGAACAAATTTTGGGTGAGCTGCTCGCCCACGTGATAGAGCTGCACACCAAATACGTCACGCGCCGCTCGCCCGCAGCTTGGTGCTGATCCTCTCTCTTGTTGGGCACTCTGTGTGCCTACATTGGAACAGCTGTAGTCCCAACAGCGTTGGTACATTAACGCTCCCTTTAGGCGGGAGAACGGCATCCCCAAGCCGAGTTTCGCCCGGAGTTTGTTTGACGCGACAAACGGATCATCGTAATATTAGTGTTTATTTTAGTTTTACGTTGTTACATTTCATTTTTGACTCGGAATAAAACTTTCAGGTTGAAAAAATAAGAAAGTGATTCCCACCAAATTTGTGCAAAAAAATTATTTTCGTCCATAATAAGATAGGACTATAAAACCATTATTAGTATAATTGTTTAATAAAAATCATGAGTTTCTATGTTAAAATATTTTTTTCACTTCAAATAATATTGTCAAGTATTTTTAAATTATTTTTTACGCCGACAAAATATTTATCTCATAAAAATTTGATAGATTTCTATTAGTTTAAAACATTTTTGTATGGCAATAAAATGTCTTTTAGAGAATTTGATTTTATTATATTTGTGTCTAGGCATTTTTTATTAGTGATTTCTGGTGTACTTAATTGTTTACACGATCACAAAACTCAATTGCGACCTGCCGTTTAATTTTTCCGTAAATATCCATCTCTGTACCCGTGGGGCAATTGCTGTCTTAGTCCAAGAGCTGGTGACGTTTTTCGTGAAGTGAGAGTATAAGTCCTAGTTTGTGACTTATATATCTGGGAAATGACCCTTCTTTCGAAACCCATAAATGCCAGACGCCCTGCCTGGGGGGTTTGGGCACCTGAGCCAGGTGAATGGGGGGTTTGGGCACCTGAGCCAGGTGAAAAAATTGGAAATTTGCAGTGACAGTATAAGAGCCAATTTTCTTCTAGGATCGATTATTGATGCCCCAAGTTTATTATTATTCAATCGCCAGACCGATAGCTTGGGGATAA
>CAKNWT010256488.1:0-12805 GCA_932066315.1 Andricus coriarius
CACATTTCCAACATTACTAATACATCCCATTGCGCCCAATTTCTCATAAATTCTCTATCCTTTCTCTCCAATTCTGCTATATTCTAGTAATATATTCTCCATTCTTCCTACTTTCGTTTCTCGTCTCTTTTTCTTTCTTACTATTTCTTATTTTCTTATCTACTGTTCCTTCCTCTCCTAGTTTCCTAGCACCTAATTTCTTACCACATCTTTCCTTTCCTTGTCCCAATCCCACCATACACCTTCAATCTGTATTCTGCCATCCTTAACCCACTTTTTTTTTTCCTTACTTCTTTTATCTTTCGCTATTTGCCTTAACTTATACTACATCTTTCTTTCCTTTGTTGCACATCTTCCAGTCCTTCCATCAATTACTTCCCTTCTAATCTTAGACCCTTTATTACTATGTTTCTTTTTCTTGCTTCTCTCTCTGTCTTTTCTATTCTTTGTTCTATTTTTATCAGCCTTTCCTTCTCCTGATTCCCACTCTCCCCATTTCCATACTCCCGGTTTGAGCTTTCTATTATTTATATTCTACCTTCCAACACCTCTACCTTTTTATTAGGCTATTATCCCCGTTCTTCCTGCTTTTCCTCATATATCCCCATTACTTCTATCATCATATTACGCATGTCATCTAACGGTAAATTTTCTCCTGTTGGCCCTTTATGTTCAACTTTGTCTTTATCTATCCCCTTGTCTTTCTCCTTCACTTCATTTGGGTCTTTTCCCGGTGGCGTTCTGTACATTTCCTGATTTTTTGGGTGGATCCTGCTTCTACCTTATCCTCACTACTTCCTCTTTCCGTCCTGTCCCTCTTCCTATTCACAAACCTCTCGATTGAACCAAAACTCTCCGCCCTCAATATCTCCCTATCTACTGTTTGTCTATATTTTTCCCTTTTTTCCTCTCGCTTCGTCGTACAGCCGTAATTGCCATATAACTCTACTGCGCAGCTGCAAGTGCCGTGCAACTTTAATGCGCAGCTATATGTGCCATTGAACTCTGCTTCTTTTATTTAAGTGCTATGTAACTCTATTGTGCATCTAAAAGAAACCCCTAATCTCACTGTGCAGCTATACGTGCCGTGTAACTATACTGTGGATCCGCAAGTGCCATATAACAGAACTGCTCCTCCATAAGTATTATTTAACTGCACTGCGCAGCTGTATGTGCCATGTCACTCTACTGCACAGCTGCATGTGCCGTGTAACTTTAATGCGCATAATTATGCACAGTATCACTGTTCTGCGCATCTATAGTTTCCGTCGAACTCTTTTGCGCAATCTCAAGATATCTCAATATTTGCAATACCTCCAACTAAAAATGTTAATTTGTGAAATTTTGTATGTCTTACGGTCCACGTACAAATTAAATAAAAAATGAGCCAAAAACAACTTTCCAACTCAAAATTTATTAATTAAAAACTCCTTTCTCCATCCTTTACGTACGTTTCGGTACAATTGCGTACCTTTTTCAAAAGGCTTTTAAACCTAAATACATTAATACTTCAAGTTAGCAATATTAAACAGAAAAATTAAAATAAAAAGAATAATTAATGTAAATTTGTACCTGAGATAAGATTAATTTCGAAGAGTAAACAAACATCGAAAAAGGAACCATAGAAAAATGTCACTTTTTGAGTAAATCAAGTTAAAAAAAAAATTTGTAGATTAAAATACATTAAATTTGTTTATAGAAGTCTAAAAATTGAAGAGTTCACTCACTTAAAAGAACTACATCTTAGAAAAATTGAAGATAAGTCTTTGCAATGGTTACGAAGGACGAAACAAAATTGACAATATGTGGATACAAGAAGACAGTATACGTAATGTGCGTTTACAAAGCACATATTTTTAAGATGTAGTTCTTTTAAGTGAGTGAAGTCTTCAATTTTTAGACTTCTATAAACAAATTTAATGTATTTTAAAATTTTGACTACAAAATTATTTTTTTTTACTTGAATTTATCCAAAAAGTGACATTTTTCTATGGTTCATTTTTCGATGTTTGTTTACTCTTCAAAATTAACCTTATCTCAGGTACAAAGTTACATTAATTATGCTTTTTATTTTAATTTTTCTGTTTAATATTGCTAACTTGAAGTATTAATGTATTTAGGTTTAAAAGCCTTTTGAAAAAGGTACGCAATTGTACCGAAACGTACATAAAGGATGGAGAAAGGAGTTTTTAATTAATAAATTTTTAGTTGGAAAGTTTTTTTTGGCTCATTTTTTATTTAATTTTTATGTGGACCGTAAGACACAAAAAATTTCACAAATTAACATTTTTAAACATCGTCGGTCGAAGGAAAGGATTGCTTTGTTTATCAAATCATTACAAAAAACCTCCAACTAAACTGGTAATTCTTATCTCTCAAATCGCCTTTGTTAATATCTCAAATATAATTAAAGGAACTTTTTAGGCTGAATCTGATATTAAAGGTTTCCATAAGTTCGCAACCGGACTCATAAGAAATTAAAGGGTCCAGTCCGGACCCGAATCTGTAAGGAATCTTTTAAGCTCGGGTTCAACCTAAAAGATTCCAACCCCTGCTTTGTACTATTCTGCTAATATACATCCATGTGCTCCATGGGACTGCGTCCTAACTTCAAACACCAATGCGACCTTCAAACCCTGTATCAGCTGTCAAATTTATTTGGACTAATAAAGGGTGCTAAGTCGAAATTTGGCGATTAATTCGCCAATTAATGTCAACTGTCATTTGTTTGGATTGCGTTGTACGCGGAAATTTATGATAATTCCTTATTTATAGCCACTTCTGCAGATGTACAGTCAACAAGTGACACTTCGCTGTCGTTATCCTCCTCCAGGGTAAACGAAGGTATACTTCACCCACTTATCAATTACTCCGCTCGACGTTACCCTGTACTACTCCATGGAACTACTCCAACCGAGTAGATCAGAACCGGAGCGACAAGCATGTTTGTCGCAGATGCCTTGTTTAACGCGGACAGATTGGAAGACAAAATCTGTCGAAGAAAACACTTGTATCTGTTTCAGAGGGACTCATTCACTGATACTGTGTCCTAAACGCGACTCCGAGGCACGCCTAGGCATGTATAGGTCTCTCCAGTGTCAAGATGTCTAATAACGCTTACGTTCTCAAGCTCAAGGTCCCTGGGAACGCCAGTAATTTTTCCTCGCTTCAGATTATTCTTGGCACACTTTTCCAATCCAAAGTCTATACGAATCTCCTCTGTGCACCATATAAAATCCATATAAAATACAAGAGTGACTTCACGCTCGCGGTGATTTTTCTCGCTGCAGAGGTACCCAAGAGAATTCCGTAGTGCAGGAGACATTGGCAGAAGTATTAAGTCGCACTGAAAGACGCCCTTCTGGAAGGTGGCACAGGTCTTGTCACACAATAATTTTTAAATGAGATAGTAAATTTAGTTTTCCAAAGGGGCATCAACCTCTCTATGAATCTCACTATGGATGGATGAAGCTTTAAGCTTTTCAACAGACAGATGGTAAGTCTGTAGGAGGTTAACTCGAAACCTTTCCGGTAATCAATCCAGTGGATCGACAGGCAGCGCTGATGGACTGATGCGTCTTTACATAACCACCTGTTAATTAGTACGTTCTCTTGGTAGGCTGCCACATTTTTTTCGAGCCACGTTGTTCGTCCATTTTTTTCCACACGAGTCTAATTCTTCGAACAATCCAGCCGTTTAGATTAGCTGTAAAGATCTCATACGGCGTTTTCAAACAAGTTATTGTCCTGCAGTTCTTTGGGCCGGAAAAATCGCCTTTCTTCGTTAGGAGTATAGTACGTCCTAATACCAGTCACTGAGGAATGAACGTCTCCGACTTCCAATAGAAGGTGAATATGCGGGCCAGATGTTTGTGTGTACTTTCGTCACCTCTTCGGCAGCGATTGATAGAGATTCCTCTTCAGATTTTATTAGGTTTTCGCAAAAATCCTTCAGGCGAATTATATTCTTAGTCGTTTCCTTTAGTTCCAGTAAAGCGATGGGTGGAATTGCTCAGTGTGTGATGGTAGATCCTAAGTTCGCGAGCGTACTATCGGATCCTTTCCGTCAATTACCCATAAGATTTTATGTAGTCAATCATAAACTGAGCGCTAGACGAACTATGTCTTGCCGATTCAATCTTCTTATTCAGTTGATTCAAACGTCTTTGGTCTTTTGATCCATCGTCGGTTTTAGCCGTCGATTCACGAAAAGTGGCATCCATTTCAGCCAGATCTTGCGGCTTAGGATCAATTTGGATGCTAATGTTCTTCCTTGTCCTAAAATCGCTATCATCTCTCAGGGTGTGCCCAGTTTCCGCGGTTTGTCTTAATATCGCGTCTGCCTCTTCGTCTGCGGTTTGTTTATGCAGCGGTTAAGGAAGCGCTCTGCGCTTATATCCAGTTGTCGGCAGGTAGGCAGCTTGATTTTGAAAAGACTTAATAAACGTACAGAAGCTCTGATAGTCCAAGAGCTGGTGACGTTTTTCGAGAAGTCTGAGTATATGTTAAGCCCTAGTTCGTGGCGAATATGTCTGCGAAGTGACTCTAGGGTGATCGGCACTGTTTGCCGACCTACTGTTAGGTTTTCCGCGTTCGATCGTTTTAAACCGCATATAAAACTTTTTGGTGGTTTGGTGGTATTATTGTTGTTCCCACGAGCAGCTAGGGAAAGGGTTCGTCCATCCTGGTAGAGCCCCGCATCGAAGGATAACACTGCATACTCTGAAAGTTCGACTGGTATCCCAGAGTCGCCGTTTAAAACACCTCACCCAGGTGCCATTCAGCTTTCGGCACGGTTGTTACGCCTTCGCTTAGGGGTTTTTTCTTAGGGGCCATCGCTGAGAAATTATCTTCGAGTCCTTATGAATTATTGTAACCATATTTAGCAGAAACCCTTGGTACATAGATCCTCTATTCACAACCCGAGAACGCGTTCGGTGGCTTTGTCATAGGGCCTTCGGTTTGATTCCAGATATATCGAAACCAAATCCGAATGGTGACACTAACGTGATATATACAGTGTGTCCAAAAAATAACGAAAGACCTGAATAATTTTCTTGGTAAAATATTTTTCACAAAGGTCAAGGTCATTCTTAAAGTAACTTTTAACGAGGAATCCAGTGGTGACCTTGAATTCAAACTTGAGCTTTACCTTCAAGGTTATTTCAAGGTCAACTTTGTTTTTTAAAGTGGTAACCCCTATTTTTGACAACGGAAATCGAAAGAGCGGGAAATTTTACATTCAAACATGTACTCAGGTCGTGATTCAAGGATGACCTTGAACTTCAGTTGAGGTTTATTAGGCTTGACCCAGGTATGGGGCGGGTATGGGGCGGGTCCAATCTGTACTGCTTCGGCTCAGGTGTTTACGAAAAAGGCCGAGGTCATTTTGGGAATAACTGTTAACGAGGAATCGAGTGGTGATCTTTAATTTGACCTTGAAATGGACCTTCGAAGTCAAAGAAAAATTTCTAAGTGAAAAAATTTAAAAAATTTAAAAAAATGAAATGGAAAAAAAATAAATAAATAAATAAAATATGCATATTGAATATTAGTTATGCTAGTATCAAACCCACGAATAATAAAACAGTCGATCAAAGTATAGTTTTAAGTTTCTTCACAAAAAATTTGATAAAATAATGAATAAATAAATAAAAATTAAAGAACTGAATAGTTACAAGCTTAAGCTTCGTTATAAATAGATACTTCAATAAGCAACAAATTCCAAATTTTTTTACCCTAGAAACATTTCTATCAATCATGAGTGCAGTAGTTTACTTGCAAAAATGAGGTAGAGCTTTTACGTAAAAATACTAAATTAGAATTTTCATTTTTTTAAACGTTTATCTGCGTTATAAGTTTAACCTTCTTCATTCTGATTGAAAGGAAAATGTTAAAAATCGATCGATTTCCGCCCACTCCGGAACGTTTTCTAGCTATTAGAAATTGCTCTAATAGGCGTATATTTAATGGAAATAAATCTTTAAAACCGGCGTACTCCAGGGAAATCGCTCCAGTTTGCCATACATGCGTAAAATCATATAGACCTTGTTTAACCGCTGTTGAATGAAGACGATTTCGATCGTCGCGTTGAGTTTTCTGAAGACATGACGGCACGCATATTTGAAGATCCTAACTTTCCATCAAATATAGCTTTTTCAGATGAAGCAACTTTCCAACTTGATGCAACTTTAAATAGACATAATTGCAGATATTGGGCAGATGAATATCCTCACTGGATGCGAGAAGATAAATCGCAGTATCCGCAGAAATTAAATGTTTGGGCTGGAATACTTAACAATATAATTATAGGACCATTTTTCATTGATGGTGACTTGAATGCTCAAAATTATGAAGCTATGCTTCGACATTTAATAGTTCCTGCAATCAAAGAAATAGCCAGAGAGAACTTTGAAGACATATGGTTTCGGCAGGACGGTGCAGCTGCTCACTATGGACGAGACGTTCGCGCTTACTTAGATGAGGCATTTGTTGATCAGTGGATAGGACGGAGGGGCGCAATTAAATAACCAGCTAGTTCACCTTATTTGACGCCTCTAGAATATTTTTATTGGGGTTATCTGAAGGATCGGGTGTTCAAAACAAAACCTCTTAAAATAAGATGAGCTCTTAAAATAAGATGATGTGCTGATTAATGCTAATAATCAAATGTGAAAGGCGAGGGGACTCACTTAAATCTAGCACCCCGATCGTGAGAGGCAAGGCGACTCACGTAAATCAAGCAACCCAAAGGGAACAGATTTTACCACGTCCACGTCGTTATTCCTGGGTAACGCTAAATGTAAAACCCCAGCCACAGCAGTACAGATTAGACTTGCCCCATACCTGGGTCAAGCTTAATAACCTTCAGCTGAAGTTCAAGGCCACCCTTGACCCACGACCTGAGTACATGTTTGGACGTGAAATTTCCCGCTCTTTCCATTGCCGTTGCAAAAATTGGGGTTCCCACATAAAAAAAAAACAAATTTGACTGTGAAATAACCTTGAAGGTCAAGCTCAAGGTCAAATTTAAGGTCACCACTGGATTTCTTGTTAAAAGTTACTTCAAGAATGACCTTGAGCTTTTTGAAAAATATTTTACCTGGAAAATTATTTAGGTGTTTCGTTACTTTTTGGACACCCTATATATAATTTAAAAATTAGGTTAAACAACCACCGCAGGATCTCACTGGGAGCAACTGCCATCTAAAAATGACACCGGCTCCCAGTAGGACCGCGGTAAATCACATTCATGGCCACGTCTCACAACCGTGAGATGGGTGGTCACAGGACATGATGAAATCACAACGACAAGCCGACGAAACCCTCGTGTATTTTGGGGACACGAAGCGACCCAAGGATGACAGCTTTCTGCATCCATTTCGCAAGTGCCTTGGCATATTTTTGGCACGCGGGTATGGCTTTAAGATTACGAACCAGTGATAGTTTCGCACCTCCAAGAGCACCTATCACAAGGACAATTACTTGTACCGAATATTTTGGGTACAGCTTTTGCAGCTCTCTTTTAAGGTCTTAATACCTCTCCTCCTTTTCTTTCTCCTTGGCAGTGATGTTGTATTCACACGCTGCCGAGAATTCGATCACGAATATAGTTCGTTTCTCGAAATCTTAGAGAAAAATGTCAGGCCTCGAGTGTGCAACGGAGACTGCTGTCCGAAAATATTAGTTCCAGAAAATTTGACTCTTAGGGCCGCATTATGTACGTAGATGTACGTCGTTCCTGCGTGGGTGGAAAACCCCGATAGTATGTGTGCCAGGTACTCTGCGTGTGCATGACACGATCTGCACCTACCACTGGGAACTTCTTGACATAAAATGCGGTCACTGTATGCTAAGGTGGAAATGACACCGTCCTGTCATGCGAAAATCAAACCCTCTGCACCTGAATTAAGCCCTGATGATCTGGGGAAAGCAAAAGTTTGCTCCTTCGATATATATATATGCTGCACAGTGGGCCAGGAGACCGATAAAAGTGGCATAACATCAACTTCTGTATCCGGGAAAAGTGAACATAGGAAATTCATAAGGGTATATCGAAGCAGGGTTTACTAAAGTTTTGTAACATTTGGTTAGGAATTACGTTGTTGGTAACAACAATTGTCAACAAAAACTTCAAAATTTTAGTTGCAGTTCCATATTCGAAACAATAAATTTTATTTCATATTCTATGTATATTTTAATTTTTTCTTTATTATTTTCTCAGCAGTGTACATACGAAAATCAGAAAAAAATTGATAACTTTAAAAAAATATTTATTAATATTTACGTTAAACATTCCGCGAACAAATATTACCTTTTTTCATTCTTGCGTACACTTCCGATTCATCGTTCCCCGGCGTTCCCCTTCGGAGTAAAGTTTAATTGACGTTAACTTACTCCTTAAGATGTGCCCTTCAAGAAAAAGTTGCCCCGTTTTGCCCGTTTTCACATTTAAGAAGAAAAATCGCTTTATAAACAAATCCGCGCACAGTGGGCCAGGAACAAGCCAAAGTGGCCAAAACTCGATTTTACATTAAGTTTGTCTGAAACTTAGTATAAAGGGGCTTTCGGGGTAGCTGATTTCGAATTTGACGTCCAAAATTACAAATTCAAAATGGCGGACAAAATTAAACTTTTTTTTACCTATTTGTCTTAAATTTTGTACAAGGGGGTTTTTGGGATCGCTGATGTCGCATTTGACGTGAAAAATTACAAACTCAAAATGGCGGATCCAATATGGCGACCCAAATTTCATATATTTGTCTGAAACTGGGTAAAAGGGGTTTTTTGGTGTTGCTGATTTCGAATTTGACTTAAAACGTGATTTGTACATCAATGAATTGGTTTATTATTTTATCAATACGCCTGTCATTATCCTGCAAATGTCAATGTGATTGCAGTTCCCAGGGTCTATCGCGGGAAGGTTGGAGGCCTTTAGAGATCCCATTTTGTATTTTTGAAACATTTGTTTCTAATTTTTGCCTTCAAATTCGATATCAGAGACACAAAAAAAACCCTTACACTAAATTTCAGACGAATATACCAAATTTTGGTCGCCATATTGGATCTGGCATTTGAAATTTTTAATATTTGACGTCAAATTTGAAATCAGCGATCCCAAAAACTCCCTTATACCATATTTCAAACAAATATGTTAGAATTTTGGAAGTTCATCCGCCATATTGGATCCGCCATTTTGAATTTGTAATTTTTGACTTCAAATTTGAAATCAGCGACCCCGAAAACCCCCTTATACCAAGTTTCAGACAAATTGAACGTAAAATCGAATTTTTGCCACTTTTACGGTTCCCCTGGCCCACTGTGAGCTGCTTGTGGGAACAGCAATGGTAACACCAAACATAGTTCTACGAGCGGTTCAGAACAATTGAACCCGCAGGGCTCCCAAAAAGGAGTCAGACAGCAATGCCGACTACCCTAGACTTGGGGGAGCCAATCTAGACAGAATCAACGCGATGGATCAGCAAAATTTCAATACTTTTCAGTCGACGGATGGACTCAGGGACGACCTGCTGGAGTACTACGATACCAGTATGACCCCTAAACGAGAAGGTTACATGGCGCGACTGCATGCTCTGTGGTGCAAGAAACGCTCAGAGCTCACGCTCTTTTTGCATCAAATTCTGCGAAAACGTGCCGAGGAACTCCGAAAACTGGGTTATATTAGCGGAGCGCCTTCTCTACCGCAGCCTAAACAAACCGGCAACAGACAATGAGAGGCGACAATGAGACCAACCGTGGGCATGCATCCAATATAATAGCATCCAACTTCTGGACTATAAGTTGTAGTGTGTATGATGCAGCGAGAACTTGGAGGGATGCAAGCCGTAAAACAAAACCAACGGCTGATCATAAGACCAAAAAACGAAAAAATTAAATCAGCACAAAGATAGGCTGGGCAAGACATTACGCGTCTCGCATTTAGTGTGCAATTCCATGTCAAATCATCTGAAAAAATTCATCTTTTGCTAGTAATTTTGATAAAAATTCTAGTATCCGTTCTCTTAGGTCTTGACAGAAAAACCCAAAAAGAATGTTGGAAAAATTCGGAAAACTTATGAGATATTCAAAAATGAAAAGTTTAGTCCTTTTCTAGTTTTCATAACTTTGGTGATTTTATTGATATTAAGATGCAGTTTCTTTTTTAATTATTCATAACAAGACGTTGTTTAGAAGAAATGTATTTTGAAAACAAAATTTAAAAACTTTTCGGATTTTACAAAAAGAAATTTTTAGACTGAATTTTAGAAAAAAATTCAGTTTCGATTTTCTTTGAATTTTTGTTGCAGATAGCTAACAATTTGCTCTTAAAGACCTTCGAATATAAAATTGAAAAACCATGTAAACAATAGACAAATATTATACTCGTATGCACGAAATTCAGACTTTCGAGTGCTGGGCACTAGGGTAAACCTGTAAAAATTCGACTTTCGATTTTTGTTGATCATCCCCTCCCCTCTCTCCATTTCCTCAAATTTTTTCGATTTCCATGAAAAAGAAAATTCGTAATTGTTTTCTTTTTTTACGTTAACTCGCTCCCCTGAGCGTTTGAAATTAACATGGCCTTTAAATGAGAAAAACTCGATTTTCGAAAAAGTGGAAGAAAGAAGTACTTATTATAAAAATTTTCTAAATTATAGTATAGTGACATCTTAAGGAATTTTAAAGGAACCATTTCACACCGAATAATTTTAATGTTGATGCTTTAAATACTCTTTTATTTTGCCCAGAATATACCAAAAAAAATGCAATATAGCAGTTTACTATCAAACTCATACTAAAAACGGTATTTTTCGGATTTTTTCAACATGAATTGATTTTCAGCCATAAGTGGCGAGTTTCCAAGTATTTTAAACATAATTTTTAATTGATTAAACAATTATAATTATCCTAAACCATTTTCTTTCTCCTGTGAGTCGTGAAAAATTATTAGCTTTCGGGATAAATTATATAAAGTTTATGAATGTCAAGAGAGATACTTCTGGTTCAACATATTTTGTAATTATTTAAGCAATTTTATTTGTTTAAACAAGTTTTTCTCCTTAAAATCGTAAAAAGTTATTATTTTTTGTAATTAATGACACAATTAACGAATGCGGAAAATAATATATTTTTTAAGGATATTTGGTAATTATTTAGACAATTTTGATTTCTATAAACAATTTTCTCCCATGTAAAACGTGAAAAGTGATTATTTTCTGAAATTAATGATACAATGAACGAATGTTAAGAGTAATATATTTTTTAAGGATACTTGGTAATTATCCAAATAATTTTCATTTGTTTAAACAATTTTTTCCCCTGTAAATCGTGAAAATTTATTCTTTTCTGCAATCAATAACATAATTAACGAATGTTAATACTAATATTTTGTTGTTTAAGATATTTTACAATTATTTAAATAATTAATAATCATTCACTTGCGCCATATATTGTTTAAACAATAATAATTTGCTTTAGAAACAAAATTCAATTGCTCAAAGTAAATTATAGTCCTTTTTTTAAATCACTCCCGTAGATTAATGAAATCTGTGAATTGAAAATAATTTGCATGTAGATTTTTTTGAAGTATATAAACGAAAGAGAACGGAGAAGTTATTTTAAGGAAAAAAGGTCTAGGTATTTCTAAGAGAAATTGAATTTAAATATTTAAACAGTATAGGGTATACGTTTTGATATAAGGAAATACTAAATAATAAGCGACATAGTGAAAGAGATTCGAAAAAACTCGACTTTTCTTCACCTTCCATATGAAAAGGCGCTCGTGAGTGATTGTTCATTGTTTGGATGTTTGTGAATAATTTTAAACAAACCAATACTACTCTTGATATTCGTTAATTGTGACAATAATTGTAGAAAATAATCATTTTCAAAAATAAACCAGGATGAAAATTGTTTAAACAAATCAAAATTGTTTGAATAATTAACAAATATCCTTGAAAAATACATTACTTGGAAAAATCGTTAATTGTGTCATCAATTCTAGAAAATGATAACTTTGTACGATTTTAAGGAGAAAGATTTGTTAAAAAAATGAAAATTGTTTAAATAATTACCAAATATGTTAAACAAGAAGTACTACTCTTGACATTTATCCTCTACATATAATTTATCCAGAGAGATAATAACTTTTCACGATTCACAGCGAGAAATTTGTTTTTTAAATAATGATTGTTTAAACACTATAAAAATATTCAAAAAATACTTGAAAACTCTTCATTTATTAATTAAAATTATTAATGTTCAAAAATTTCCGAAAAATACCGTCTTTACCATGAAATTGATAGAAAACTGCTATTTTGTATTTTTTTATATTTACCGCGGACGATAGAAGGCTATTCTTTAAAAGGTGACTATACTTTAATTCACAAAAAGTTTATAATAAGAACTCCCTTTTTTCGAAAACCGAGCATTTCCCATTCTAAACACCATGTTAATTTCAAAAGCCCGGCAGCATAGGTTTACCTTGAAAAAAAGAGAGAGAAAAATTACGGATTTTTTTTCTTCCGGCAAACGAACAAACGGGGGTGGGGGATCGATCACCAAAAAACGAAAGTTGAATTTTTGGACGCCATGCTACGGCGTACGTCCTTAAACATTTCTCGAAAACTAAGAGAGATCCCATTCTTATATTCACAGGGCTTTTAGCGAACATTGTAAGCTAGATATAAAAAAAACAAATTGAATTTTTTTCGAAAATTCAGTTACAAATTTTTTTTTTGAAAATTCCACAAAGTTTTGAAAGGTTATTTCAACAAATATTTCGCTAAAACTGCCTTTTATTATG